>JBCAUA010000013.1:1168427-1178906 GCA_038406235.1 Peronia verruculata | reverse complement strand
GACTCATGAGGCTTTTTACTATATTTTTCAGAATCTGTCTTAGTCTGAATCTTTCCAGTCGTTTTAGAAATGTAAAGCAATTGGAAATGAATTCCCTTAGCCTTTCTGAACTTTGCATCAGCAAGGACTTCTTACTAGTGACCAGTTATCATCCTTCTTTTTTGTCGTGTATAGACAAGTACACGCAATAATATGGATTGCTTTAAATTTCAGAAAAGATGTATAGAGACAAAATAATTTTTATATACTTATTAGCAAAAAGATGACTTGGTGCATTCCATGTTCGATGTTAAAAATTCTTCATTCATTTATTTTACGGGGAGTGGGGGGGGGGGGGGGATTCTGGAGGTGATTTATTTTTCTTATATTATTTTTTTTTTTCATACTAAAAACCTTGTTGTGAAAGTATTACATACCAAATTTTGGTTAGTATCTGTTTTGAAAACATAACTAGATAGCATCAGAATGAAAAAATAAAGGGGGGGGGGGTGAGAAAAACGCATTTGAAATTTTGTTTCAGCAAAAAATTGACGTGAAGACTTTTTTTGTTCTGTTTTGTTTTCATTTCAGTTTCGGAACAGCCCTTGTTTACATACTAGCTCTCTCTCCATGACTTCTGTGTTTGTTGCCATTTCTTTGCATTCTGCGTGTATCTCGCATTTTGTTCCCTACTCCCTATCAATGTATTATAAGATCTCCCATACAATCGCTTGCAGGCTCTTGAGAGCTCTATATGACCATCTTTGGGGGAGGGGGGGGTCCAAACTAAGAGTGTTTGACCTATTACATTGACAATGAGCTAGTCTACACTGAGCTCTGAAGTAGTAGAAAGATGCAAAATGTCACTATTTATAGGATGTGGAAATTCATTTTAGAATGTTCATAGTGAAAATCTGCAGGATAATAGCTGGTTTTTTTTTTTTTTTTTGCGCCTCATCCAGTGTCCATCACTAGCACTGAGATTCATGACATTGTTAGAAGAGGTCATAATCAAGTGTTTCATGCACTCTTTACCTATCCATAATCAAATAGTGATGATCTATTTTTCGTGCTAAATGTGTCAAATTAATGCAAATTGCTTTCCCGAGAGTAAAGTTAAATTTCAATGTTAGCCCTTGATATGGGTATTAAGGGTTTTCATTTTCCATTGAACAGCACAGTGACATACATAAACAAAAACTACACATACGTTTTATAAACAACTACAAATGAGATGGGTTTAAAGAATCCATTTATTTCAAAAATGACAATAGGTACCTCTACTAGCACTCTTTTTCAAAGAGTTTAAAACAGCCAGTGAAATACAAAACAAACTAGAAACATTGGTAACCTGTTGTTCAGGTTAAATAGCACAGAACTGACATAACAACTGAAAGTTAAACTGAAAGAATCGTCTTAAGGGGGTTCGATGGTAAAAAAAAAAAAAAAAATCACTTTTGAATTTTTTTTAAAAATCACAGTTTAAATGAAACAATTAATTTGATTATAATGTCATACACGTTAAAAAATTATCATTCACATCAGCAAACATTCTACGAAATGCATGGTTGCCATGGAAATGTCAAAGATTTTGGATTTTACGCCAATTTTATGCAATTTTATTTTCTCAACCGTTCCAAAAGTAAGATATGATTTTTTTTATCTTGTTGTGTAGTACTCAGAAGACATAAAATCAAATCGCTGGCTAATTCAGAAAAGACTGACCAATAAATTAACATTACAGTCTCTTCAAAGTTACTTAATATTAACATAACTTTAAAAAATCATTTTTAAAAAATATCCTTGATAAATCAAAATAAAAAGTAGCCAGCTGTTTGTAGGTATGAATAATGGAAGTAAAATGTGCCAAATTTCAAGACTGTAAGTGCACTATTAGAATAATTTTATGAAAATAATGTCGGATTTGTCAGAGAAAAAAGTAATTTTTCAACAATTAAGCTTTAAAAAAAAATTAAGGGATCGAGTTCTTCCAGACCATATTATAGCTATCTACAGATGTTTCCCAATTGTACAATGAGTTCAGCATCGTTTAAGATTTAAATGAAAACATTTTATTTTGGACGCAAATAGGAGATTGTTGTGCTCAGTCCTATTACTTCCCATTACCAGACAAAAGAGGAATTGAACAATCAGTTTAAAGAGAGAGAAAATCTCTTTTGCGCCCTTTGTTTGAAACATTAACCATGATTTTTTTATATTATTTTTAAATCTGGTATAAATAGAATGTTTTCTTCTTATTTTTATAATTTTATCACATTTTTTTTTTTTTTTTGCAATCAGTCTTTCGAATGGCAAGCAGTAAAGGGATTTTTGTCCTCTTATTTACACTGCTTGCTCAACAAATCTTTTGTTTGGCAAAGGGAAGTAAAAAACTTGTCAAAATGATCTCTCCTGACACAAGTCCTTCTTTGGAAAGGGTAGAAAATCTGAATAATGATCTCCCATTGATGATTTTCTATCTGCGGGCCCGATCTCAATCCCAGCTGAACAGAAATCAGTATACTTAACATTATGACATGACCAATGTATTATTTCTTCACTTAGCTATAGCATAAATCATTTACAAAACAACACTGGTTATAATTCAAATCCCAAATTAAAAATTTCTGTTTAAGTCCATTAGTATCTCAATCAAAAACACCGAACCTCTGTAAGTTCTGATACAACTTCTTCACTACCAAGCCAGCGTCATCTGCAATACTTGGAATATTTCTGGATACTCTTGAAGAACATGATGGTGGAACTGCGTGAACTTTCCTCACACTGTCTTTTTTAGTGCTTGTGGAGTATTTAAAGAAGCACTTCTTTCCTGTTACCCACGTGTCAAAGCTTTCGATTTGTCTTCTCTCTCTATCTTTTTGACGTCCATATACTTTGCAGCTCTGCGCTATCTCCAATAAACCCTTTCTTTCTCAAACCAAGCAGTTCTATTCTTTGATTTTCTTTGTACTGACTAGGAACCTCAGCATTATTTGGTGTTTTTCTTGATATTTTTTTTTTGCCTTTCTGCATTTGAATGTGGTGGAAGAAAAACAAATATTGGTGAATGAATAAAATGTAATTTAGAAAGGATCTGAATGCTATGCCCGTATTGAAAGTGCTGTGTTTTTAATTTTTGAAATCTTACAGGGTTTGGCAATTTCATAAAATTTAATTTAAGGTTCACAAATGGAGATGAGATCTTTACTCAGAAGACAGTACAATGGAACTCTGATACTACAAAATCGGATGTTGCAAAATTTTAGGAATAAAGAAAAGAATATGCAGTCCCGTTTTATTTCTTTATTTTTTCTTGTAATAAAATCCCGGAATTGCAAAATGGCACTCTTCCAAATCTCACTTATAAAGAAATGATTTTCCCAAAAGTGACGTATAAAATCACATAAGTGGCATGCCAAAGATAGTTAACTGAGCACGCAACCAATTTTTTGTTTGTCATCCACTCCTAATAATGCCCGCAGGCTGTGATTACGCACTAATGGTTAAAGGCCAATAACATTTGAGTGATACCATAGATCTTAGAGTTCCTAGATGATCCACTCCCCGTAAAAAGCATCTTTGCTCACCCACAGCGCCACTCCGCAAATGAACGGACCGTTCGGTAGTGTCGTGTCAACAATAAAGACCTCTTATTTAAAACTCAAACATTGTGGAGCTATCAGATGCATTAATTCATGACAGTATCATTTGAATCTTTGGTTGTTTAGATTTCCTCAATATCATAACCAGGAATTAACACTCAATGCGTTAAGTTAATCCTAGGATAATTACTTTGCTAAACCTAGTCTAATCTTGATCTCTACTCGCGAATAGCCTTGTTGACCCACCGGGGTCTCATTCATGCCTTCAGCGGCCTTGGCACACTGTGTCAGCCTGTATACTGTAACTGAGATCTCGACTAATGATTGTTCGTGTTACTATTAGCTCTAGGAACTGGGGCAGGAATAAGGGTATGATGAAAGAAGAAAAGACAATTTTACAAATGTCCCTCAAAGAATTCATTGTCTAAGAAGTCATTAATTTTCTGAGTTTTCACTTTTCTAATTATACTTATGAAGAGATAGCAAACACCAGATACAAGAGTGAAGAAATAGGGCTAATATCATTTTTCTTAACCTAAAAGGTTTTTCTAATATGTCACAGATCCACATAATGCTCACCGGAGATACACAGACTTACTTTGATTTACTACGAAAGCGGTTTTCGGGAGACTGAATGTGTGCCTTTCTTTTATTTATTATTATTTTTGTTTGTTTGTTTGTTTGTTGGTTTGTAATATATATGACTTATGTTTACAATTTCTATTTTTTTTTTCTGAGGAAAAAAAAATATTTTTGTTTTATTACAAGGAACAACTCTTCCTCTTAAAGGTGTCAGAGATGGATGATAAGTTCACGGCGGAAAGATTTCATTGGTTCCATGAAAACACAAATGAAGCGCTGTTGTTTTATGTTCCATGCATTTTGAAGGCAAATAATTTTGTAATTCAGAAAGTCAAATATACTTATAACATGCTTCCAGTTTTGTAACATCACGCAACTATATTTAAAGGGGGGGGGGAGGGGGAGGGGGGTGCATCCGAAAATATGGATTTTGCAAAATAATAATAATACTAATAATAATTAAAAATGTGATTTTGCGGTTTTTTTTGTTTTTTTTTTTCTTTTTTTTTTAAAACCCTTTCCTTTTCAGCGTAAAAAAAATGTATCAAAAAGTTGAAAAGTCCATTCTAACATATCTGAACCATGGTCAAACAACAGTAGACCCAGCCTATTATCAACCAGGATTTGGGTCCAGCTGACTGTTACATGCAGTCGTAGATCATCCCTATTTCATTTTAAATAGGCAAAGAGTGCATACACCACTTGACTATGACCTCTTCTAGCATTAGCATGAACCCTAGTCCCAGGAATGGACACTAGATGACCACTGTGAGGTGAGAAAAACTGCTAATCAGATTTTCAGTCTAAATAATGTTCTAAAATGAATTATAAATAGTGAAATTTTGCTATCTTTTTACTACTTCAGAGCTTAGTTGTTGACTTTATGTCATAGTAAAGGTTATAAAAACTCTTGGTTTGGACCAAGCAAAAAAAGAAAGGGGGGGGCACATAGAGATCCTTAAGGGCCAGGAAATGACTCTATGAGACTCCTTATAATGATGGGAGATAAGGAGCAAAATTCCCAAAAGCAATACGCCCAGAATGCCAGAAAACAGCAACAAGATACAGAGACATCATGGAGAGAGGGCTAGTATGTAAAAAAAGTGATGTTCTGAGGAAAGTTGAACACAAAAATGTTCATGTCCATTTTCGCTTAAAAAAAAAAAAAGAAACTTCAAACACGTTTTTCTCAAAACCGGGTTTTTTGACAGTATTTTGCTATACATATCTACTTTTCTGTTTCAAAACCGATTTCAACGACCTTTGGTATACATCATTTTCATAACAAGACCAAACAATATACATATGCATGGCCCATTTGGTTTGTAAGTTTGAGAGGAAAATGGGTTTTTAGTTGTGAAAAGTGGCAAATTTTTGTGTACATGGCATTTTTTAAAAATTCTTTAAAATTTTCGATTGCATAGAAAGGGCTGAAAATATGGAACTTTTAAGATATTATATCAAACAATATTTTCACCAAGTTTTATCAAAGAGGAGATAGAGTTTAACTTCAGTAAATTTAGGGATACTAAAATCTAATTTTTATCACTGTCCGAATGAGAAAGATTAAAACACTCTATCTTTAGTCATACCAATATATATATATATATCACCTCCAAGACGCCCCCCCTCCTCAACGTTACTAATAAATTTTGTTGTAAGTGTTCTTCAGTGTTCTAGATCTGTAACATCAGTGCGTTAATTATTGCTCTTATCGCACACAAACAACTTTTATATTCATGTGAGAGAGAGAGAGAGAGAGAGAGAGAGAGAGAGATGGAGATAGAGAGAGAGAGAAAGAGCGACAGAGAAAGATAGAAGGGGAGATAGAATTTAGAAGGAATAAAAATGATTGTTCGGTGATAGCCAGCATAGGCCAAGTCTAGGCTATACTGAGCCAGCGGGATCGGTATCTGCCTGAATAGGTTTGGCGCTAGCTGTGACACGCGGACGCTGTTACCTTTTTGTGACCCATGTGACGTAGAGCATACATCATATTTTGCTCTTTGTTAATTGTGCCAAAATGCCGCTTTGATATGTGTTACATCACGAATAGTGGCTAGCCAGGACCTGTAGGACGTGCATGGTACGGCATATTTTTCTTGCATTTTAATTAATCATTGAAAACAATTAGAGCCAAACCGACGTATAATTGTTTGCGGCTATATTTTTTCAGTACAAATACCTCTTCTGTATCAAAGTTTATCGAGACGAAGCATACGCGGAACTTGAATTTTCTTTTGTTCTTGTTCACAACCAGCGTGAGCAATGTTCGCAATGGAGCTCTCATCAAGCTGTGCAGATACAAATGAGCTCAGAGGCCACATTTTTGCCAACATACTGATGTCATACAAATGCTTGTAGATGGTGATACAGACGATGAACAATATTATAAAGACTCGGGGAATGAGTATAAGCCCGAAGAAATGAAATCTGGAAATAAGTCCGGCTCCTGTTCTGGGTTGAGTGATGACCCAACTGAAAGTGACACTGACAGTGATGGTCCTGTCATTATCGTTATGATGCGAAAGGCCATTTATTACCTGTCATAGAAATATGTACTTTATTATATTTTGGAGTACACTGAAAGTGAAAATTCCTCACATATTGACAGACCCTGAATTCACTGATGCCCCTTACAGTTTTCCTAGCATAAATATAGGAAAATTGAATCACCAAGATACCTCCCATTACGAAAGGGTTAATAACAGAGGTGAAGAATGGAGTGGACTATCTAAGAACTCTATGATCTATGGTGATACTAATGCAAAAGGCTAACCCAGGTAAAATTAGGCCTATGCATGACCGGCAATGTTTGTGACCGGCGGTTAACCGCAGTTAATCAACTCCATGACCGTCAGTCACCGGTTATTATGTTCACACCTGTTTTTTGCCTATGAAAATGTGGCCAAAAAGTCTGAACTGCAGGCAAGGAGTGACCGTGAGTTTTATTTCTCTTTTATAGTCCTCAACACAATAGCTAACTGCGCGCTGGCAAGACCCTGTAATTTAATACCCTAGGCGGGCTTGATCGAATGCTTTTTTTTTTTTTGCTTAGTCAGGTTTAAAATAAAATCTCAGTTAATTTTTTGTTCACATCACGATTGATTTGTTTGTGTAGGCAGCTTATCGTCAAAATTCATACTACAAGAAAGTATATATATATATTTTTTTTCTGCATCGTAGATGTTTATTTCAAGCTAAAGATCGATCGATAAGTATTTCAAATTTCTTGTAGAAAGTCATGATAGTCTGTCAACTGGCATAGATTTAACGATTGAAATTTTCACAAAAATGTCTGTAACAAGACTAAACATCGTTGTCTATTAAAATGATAAACACCAGTTTGTTGAGGAAGAAATTCTCTACAACAGGATGCCAAAAAGGTTGACGGATGTAGCTTTTGTAATGTCATATACTTTTTTTTTTTTTAATTCCAGTTTGCAATCTTGCAATACACCCACACCATTCCATTGCCCTGAAATACTTCTTTTCCATGATCTTCTTCTGTGGTCACTTGAAATCACTCTTGTTATATTCGGTACCATAACATTCCTTTCCTTTATTACGATTTTGCAGGTTAACTGAGCATATCGTCCGTGTCATGCTCTAACAGCGTAACTGGAAAAAATTGATTTTTTTTTTTTTTAGCCGAGGATAGCCAGAAACCTACATAGATTTTCAAAATTAAATTGTCATGAGAACACAGAAAAGTATTTGGTATAATCAAAGACACCAGAAAAAATAGAAATAATACAGTTTTTTTAGTCTCCCGAAAAAAAAAAAAAAAAATCCCAAATCCAGTTACGCCGTTAGAGCATGACACCGACGATATATAAATCTTGAAGGCTTTTTTTTTTTCACTGCACAATGTACATTATGAGTTTTGAAAATGCTTTTATAAACGAAATGATAAAAGTTGTAAAGTGATTGTCTCTTCATTGTCAGATAAATAATGAATTTACCCAGTTTGAATGAGGAAGCCTACAAGGAAAAGATTAGCAGATTCTGTTTGCAGTGCAAAAACTCAGTGTACAAGAGGCATCAGGGCCAATAAAGGTGTTAAACTGTGCTGTACTTTCCAAGACGAGATAAATCTATACTATGGAACTAACATTGAACAGGATCTACCGCACCACTCAAAACGTTTGTGCCTCAAAACGTCCCACATTAAACGCGAGGCATAATCTGAAAGAGGAACTAATTATTCACGCTAATGAACAAACAACTTGGCCCAGATCTGTCCTGACTTGTTCGTTGATATACCATCCATTCGAAAACAAAGCAAGTTTTTTTGCACAAGTGATTTATTGTATGATATTTGACTTCCATCTATCAATGGCATCTTGATCAGTAACATTACTGCCTATGGTGTTAAATACAATCCAGCAACAAAGTGACACTGTTAAAGAAGCAGTAGTCTTAGTCACTGCCCCACCTTTCCTCTGAAACTGACGACTTAATTTAGTGCTATAATTCCTATTATGTTGCTTTGCTGCTACCCACTTTAAACATCGGGAACAACAAATCATGGTATTTGAACTTTTCATTTTGTCTAGACCCCCCCCCCCCCATCCAACTTCCCACCCCACTTCACTACCCCGGGGACTGGGCACAGTTGGTAATAGCGGGCAAGTATAGGCATTCGGGCAGTGGCAAAGAATGATAAATGATGCTTGCTCTACCATACAAAAATCCCCCTCGGGGGCCCAGGGCATAATAAGTAGGTTCTCTGCTCCCACCTGCTGGCGGTGAAAGCGCGATATCGGTGGGGTGTCTCCCAATCATGAAATGTCATTCTCAACATTCCAGGGCTGACATTTCTTCTCTCCCTCTCCTTGTTCCTGTCTTCTGTCCCGGTCTCTTTCCACTTTGACATATAAATGAGTGTTCTGCACAATATAGCCGTGATCGTGCTTATGTGCCATTAAACCCCAATACAGACAATCAAGATGCAAAATCCACAATGCAGCATACTCATATTAATCTTACACTCCACATGTGCCTTAACACTTCACAGTGTCATAATCTGTTACAGTAACATTTCTTGTTGCTTTTGAATTTCTGTAGATCAATGACATTTCACTTGAGGCTGATTCAGAGATGTATGTATTACATAAATACTTTATTAGATATACAGCTTCATGCCATTAACTGTATTTTCTGTTTTATTTATAACATGACTACAGTGTAAAATTGTTTTCATTAAACCTCAACAGTACAAGTGGACAGTTCCTACAGTGTGAACTTTAGAGAGAGAGAGAGAGAGATGAGAGAGAAAGAGTGAATAGATCATATCAGGAAAACAAAATGTTCAAACAAGATCACATTGCTTGTCTGTCCTTTGAAATAATAAGAAAGTAAACTGAAAAAAAAATGTTGCCTGTAATCCACTTTCGCGTATCACGAAAAAAATGTTTTCTATTACAGATAGTTTGTTTACGCTCCAAGCCTTTGTTGGTAGCAAATAATAGCAAGCGTCACTGGAATGCTAAAGATGGTAAATTTACGCACCCAATGTTCTATTGCTTAGAGGGTTGTAACCTTGTTACTACTGCCTATCGTTCCGTCCTTCCAATTTTGGCGATGGGGACATGGATTTGTTCCCCATCTTGTTTCCCTAATAAATCAAGTGGGAAATCCCAATTTCTCATGAATGGAAAGCAAAATGACACACAACTATGTGGCTTTTAGTTTTTTCTTTATGTGGAACTAGTTTTCCGTATACTGTCATGCAGTTTCTGATTACTGTACTAACTGTATTGTATTCTGTAGGATCTATTCTGCGAGTGTGTGAGACAAATTTGTGAATGTTAGGATAACTTCTATTGAGTATGTCAAACTTTTTCCTGATCAGTTGTGCCTAGTTTTGTGTAAGCCGAAGTGTGCGTCGAATAATGTATTTTGTGAGGCTGGTGTAAAGGATGGCTTGCATATATTTGTGCCAGAGATTGCTGATTGAGAGGCTGTGATGTGTGTGGATCACAAAACTATGCCTTCATAAAATAGTTTCCACACTAGAAGTGATCGGACCTTTCTTCTGTGCCAGTGGAGTGATGTTACTATTGTCTATTTCATCTTGAGTTTTCTCTGTCTCTGACTTAAATCTACCTTTATTGACTTAATCTTGCGAAAAACAAAACTTCTCTCAGAAAAATAAGAATCACTTTGTCTTCTAATGTCCTCTAATTTATATTATTTCTGGCTGTAAACAAATTGTCGAATTCACTGATGTTTGAAAAGATAATTGGTTTTTGCTAGAGCATGTGCTAAATCTGTGTCTAGCTAGCTGATGTTTGGTTTCCTCTAGAACATT
>JBCAUA010000013.1:1138274-1160383 GCA_038406235.1 Peronia verruculata | reverse complement strand
TTTACTCGGAATTCCGCTCATTGCTGAGTGGTCCCCCTTTGCCTCTTTAAACTGCAATATCTCTGGCTAGAATAGAGGTAGCTCAAAACTTTTTTCACTCTCTGAAAGTATGCGAAATAAGCTTTCACATGATACCAAAACTCCATATGGTGAAAAATCGACATAAGTCTCATTTTGACTGGTTGCGAGACATATATATTGGACTCGGAGTACTTGTAGTTGGTAATCATCTACTCCACACTCCACTAGCCCATAATCCATTGGACCGTAGAGGCAGTGCCGATGAACACCAAGCTATCTTTCGTCATTTATCTCGACACTCTGCAGCTCTTAGAGAGACTTAAAATGATAGTCTGGTCAATTCAGTGATGTTGTTTTCCCACCCCGGTAGTTATAAAGGAGGAACAAATTTCATGTAATGTGATGAGAAAAGTGGCTACAACTAGTAGTTAAGCAACTATAATCACTACAACAGTATTTCAAAATAATAAAACAACAAGATGCAGGGAACAAGAGAGATAGTTTTAGTTTTACCTTTGTCATGTTTATGAACACTGTACATCAATAACTTTGAACATCTTAGAATACATATATATACGTACATGTATTACAATGAATGATAATGCCTGATAGAAAAGGAATAAAAATTCTGATATTTCTCACGAACACAAATTACACTATTGAATTATCACAAAATAAAAGAAGACTATAATAGTATACCAGAAAACAAGGGACATTAAGACAACAAAATATACATAACAGTATACATAAAATCTGTACTTACAACATTGTAAGTTTACACCTACAATTGTCTACTGTCGTATAGCCTGGTGGATGTACTCATAAGAACAAATTTTCTCGCATAAAATTTGTCACAAGGCCAGTATATTTTTAATTTGAAATGTGGATGCCATTTAATTTACATGTGTTTGCGTCCTTAGATCTTACCACTGAAGAATGAAAATGATGACAAAAAAAAAAAAATGACAAGACATCCATGCACAATGTACCCATAATTACATAATCAAAATGTGTTATGCAAAGGTCATGACCTCTGTCTCCTGATTTACATCGTGATATTAGACATTTTCTCAAATTGATATTTCTATTATTATTTCTTGCCTTTGATTTCATTCCGCTATCATTTGTCACAATTTGTTAACAATCACTGAAACAAGATAGAGTGGTCTCCCTTTGGAACACGCTGCCCAAGAGTCCAGTCCACTTAAAATTCTGTTCCTAATGCGAAACAGAATTCTGTTTAATAAATCTCTCAATCCACCTAAAAGCTCCACGAGTCCACTTTTTTTGTCTCCTAGAGACTGGACTTCTTAGGCGGAGACCATGATAAGAATAAAATCAATAAAAAGTCTCCTCTGGGGAAGAAAAATGAATACATCAAATTTGGAAAAGTGCCATTGTTTCTGATGATGCAATCAAGGGACAAGGGATTACGACCTTCTGACATATATACAGTGCAACGAAAATGAGATGCGAAATGACGAAATCAGATGCTCATCAAACTGAGGCAAATGGAGAAATCACATACAGTATTTTTTTTAACAGTGAAATGGATTTTTTAACACAATTTTTCCTCCACAGAATCCTCCTTTATCAGTCTAAAAATGCATTTCAAAAGTCAGATTTGCTGAAATTGATCCAGTAAAAGCTTAAAAAAAAATTGTAATTTAGTGGAACGGCCTAATAAGAACTAATAAGGGTTAACAAAAGTTATCGGCCATTTTCTCACTACATTGAGCTGCAGCAACAATTGCCAATATCTCGAGTTCTCCTTAAAGTAGAACAAAATTTTTTTCTCACACAGGAAGGACAATATATAATCTTTACAGAAATTCCAATCACTCCATATGCTCAAAATTTGACGAGAGCCTGATTTCTCACATCTATACAGATAACAAAACGATGGCTCTCGTTACCAATTTTGTCCTTCCGCAAGAATCAAATAATAATGGAGACCACTATAACAAGTATCCTACAACATGAAACACATTATGTTAAACACAAAAGACAATGCACTAATACAGGAGTGGAAATAAATAGAATGCTCTCTCTCCCTCGACAACTTTGTCTCTTTGCACAGGATAATTCACTTTCGTGAGGATAAAGTTCATAATAAAATGGGACATGACATTATGACATCAGGCACTCATCAAGTTGAGGTGAGCGGAGAAACCATGCTTTTGTCAACACTGAGTATAATTTAGTTTTTTTTCTTTTCTTTTCTTTTTCTTTTTTTTTTCCTCACAAAATGCTCCAGAGTACATAATATAAAAATGGATTTCAGAGAAACATTTGTCGAAACTCTTATTAAATTCTACGGCAGCAGTAGGTGACTCTCACCATCTTTAATTGCCAACATCTCAACTTCTACTCAAGGTAGAACAATTTTTTTTCACAAACGGAAAGGGAAAGCAATAAAAACGTGAACAGGCCCGATTTCACTTTGTTGTGTCTCAAAAAAATTACAACTGATATCATCTGTGTTCATTACTAATGTCTAGCGCCCAGAGCAAATACGTCAGAGGTGACACTGGGCGATCATGAGTTATGGCCATTTCCAACTGTTTTCTGATTCAGATACCAAATTTTTTTCAGGTTAGAAAAGGTTGAATTTCTGTTTTGTGGAAAAAAAAAATTAAAAGATTTGGTATCTAAGTTGGAAAACGGTATAAAACGACCGTAACTCGAAATCGCCATATGTCCCCATTCAGAAAGTGTCACTTCCTGAATATGTTAGAACGAATTCCCATTCACTCAGATATTTTTAGTTTGAAGCATTGCTGCTTCAGTTTCCTTCTGCAGGCCTTCTACTCTGGCAAAAAAACAAAACACAGCCTGTATTCCTAAAATAAAAACCATGACCATACAGTCACTGTCTATTTTCGGCATGTACAAACATTTTCAGGGATTTATACATGTCATTTGTCCCAATTGTGTTCACAACAGTAAATTAATTTCCCACTTTTATGACAAACTCTTTATCTTTAATTTTGTCTATAAAAGCTGTGAATTTGTCAGATATGATTTTTGTCAATTTTTAAATTATTTGGACAACTTCTAGCAACAACAACAAAAAACAAAAAAAATGTAATTTGACCAGCAGCTGAGTGGCATGTTTTTCAAAGAAGTGACCACGGCTCAATCATACCATCTTCTCACTGGTGAAAAAATCAGACTGATTGATAACAGTAACTATCCAGGGACAACTACTATCTGGACAAGAACGATAACTCTGATTCTTGAATTTCCTAGGTCTCTTGCAGCACTTGGAATAGTTCTGCGTAGTTTAAGTTAGTTTAACTCTCAAAACACCACCACTGCAAAAGGACTGTCACTTCAAAGTTTATATGTCACCTGAACATTAAAACAATCAAGAAACCTTCATTAGTTTTCTCTCTGAGGGTTAATATAATTATTTATTATGTCCTTGACTTGTGGAATCATGTCCTTCATTTGTGGCCTGACCTTGACCCATGGGGCCATAGCCTTGACCCTGACTTGGTGGCATTACTGGGGCCATGGGATAACCTTGACCCATGGCCATGGCTGGGTTGTAGGGCATGCCATAGGGCATACCTGGGCCGTAGGGATATCCTTGACCTGGGGGTGGCATTCCGTAACCCATGTAGCCTCCCTGTCCGTACGGCATTCCTGGTGGCATGGGCATCCCGGGTGGTGGGGGCATGGGCATTCCCGGTGGTGGGACAGGCATTCCTGGTGGGGGCATGGACATTCCTGGCGGTGGTATGGACACATTGGGCGGTGGTGGTACCGGCATTCCAGGTGGGGGCACAGACATTCCAGGTGGTGGTATAGCTATTCCTGGAGGTGGCACGGACATTCCTGGAGGTGGCACAGGCATTCCTGGTGGTGGAATAGTCATCCCTGGTGGTGGCACCGACATTGGCATGCCAGGACCGTAATGTCCTCCATGGGGCATGGACATCTGTGGGTTCATGGGCATTCCTTGTGTCATGGACACTCCTGGACCCATAGACGTTGCCTGAGGAGGGACTGGGATTTGTGACACGGGTATACTTTGTTCTTGACCTGGGGTGGCGTGACTTGGAGACAATCCAGCACTGCCAGATGCATTTTTGCTTTCATGACTAGACAGCTTTGCTGGGGCAACAGGCAGAGCCTTGTGATCATACTGCTTATCTTGACTTGTCTTTCTCTTTCTCTCCTCCGCAACTGTTTTCTGTCCTGTATATGTAACCCAGCCAGATGACTCTTTCCGAGACTCCGCTTTGCTTGAATCCTTGGCAGCATTTGTGTTTTGCTTTCTTTCTTTTGAAACAGTTTCCTGAGGTGTATCAGCCTTTGCTGAAGACGCACTGATGGGAGTTGTTGCTTCTGGACGAGCTGGGGCAGTAGGCTTCTTTGGTTTAGTGGGAGGAGGTGGTGGCAATGGAATACTGTCGAGTGGGATATCTACAGTTGATTGATCAGTGAGCTGAGATTCTGCAGGTGCTGTCGGTGGTGCTGTTGGCTGCGTTTTCTCTGGTGCTTGTGGTGCTGTGGGTTGAGATTCCGCTGTTGCTGGTGGTGGTGATGTAGATGGCTGTGATAATGGTGGTTCAGACGGTTGATTTAACTTTTGCGGCTCTGGCTTTGTTGATGCTTCTTCAGATGGTAATGCTGCTGGTGCTGCTTCAGGTTGCGGTGGAGGTGATGATGATGTTTGTTCTGATGATGGTGGCAGTGGTGGGGGTGATGTTGACGGTTGTGCAGATGATGGTGGTGGTGGTGGAAGGGATGTTGATGGTTGTGCAGATGATGATGGTAGTGGTGGCGGGGATGCTGATGTTTGTGCAGATGGTGGTGGTGATGATGTTGTTGACTGTGTTGAAGGCTTTGTTGGAGGTAATGAAGACTGTGTGGCTGGTTGAGGCGGTGATGATGATAATTGTGTGGATGGTGGTGGTGGTGGCGATGATGATGATTTTTGTGCAGATGGTGGTGGTGAGGATGGTGTTGCCTGTGAGGATGATGATGGTGGCGGTGGTGGTGATGATGTTGGCGCAGATGATGGTGGTGTTGACACTGATTGTTTGGAGGGCTCTGGTATCACATTTGTCAACGCTTGTTCTGTAGCTTGTGACGATGATAATGATGATGAGGGTGGAGCTGATTCTGTTTGAGGTAGAGGTGTTTTGTCTTGGAGGTCTGCACCACTATCTTTCGCTGGTTCTTTGTCTTTTACAACATCAGATTTCGGTGTTTCTTCTGATACTAGTTGCTCTTGGCCTTCATCTGATTTTGGCAAATCTGCTGTGTCAGAGGGTTCAACTTTTTCTTGCGAAACTGGAACTTCACTAGTGGTCTCACTGGCTTCTAAATCTAACTGTAGCGGCTTTTCTGATGTGTCTTTGGTTGTGCTTGGTTCAATGGCGGGAGCTTCTTTAACATCCTCCTTGCTACTTGAATCTGAAATTTGGACATCTACTTGCTGCGATGTGTTCTCATCTTTAGCTGCATTTGCATCTGAAGTCTCAGTTGCCGTTTCCTCTTTCTGGGAGCCACCAGGATCTGTTTTGTCAGCAGTTTCTTCCACTGGTGCTTCTTCAGCCATATTATCTATCTCCATATCCTTTTCTTCATCATCATTCTTATCAAACATGGCGCTGTCATCAACTCCCTCACTCACAATCACAGGACTCACTTCTTCTGGATTCATCTTATCCACAGCCAGCTCGCTAATATCCATGGCTTCTTCTTTCACTTCTTCTTGTCCCAGCAGCTTCTTCTTTTTCTTCTTCTTCTTTAATTTCTTCTCTCCTTCCTCTTTCTTCTTCTTTTCCTCTTCTTCCTCCTCCTTCAGCTTCAATCTTCTACTCTGCCTCGCTCCCTGAATTCTATCTTGCTTTGAGGGTTTAGATTTGGCAGCTTTTTGTTTTGTTTCAGGCGTGTCATCCAGATTTTTCCTTTTCCGGCCTCTTTTCTCTGATTTGCTGGAACTTTCTGACGCAGTGCTGACCGTTACTCCAACCACACCCTCTTGCTCACCAGAAACAGTCTGAGCATTACTTTGCTCTTTATTTGGTTCATCCTCTGTTTTCTCTGCAGGGAGTATGTCATCTTTCTGATCTTCCAGTGAAGCTGCTGCGGATGTCTTTTGTTCATCTTTGTCCTTAACCTCATCTTCCTGCTTGATCTGAGTGGTGTCTTGGGCTTCCGAATCTGCAGCCTGAGGAGGCTTTGGTTTCTTGACTTTCTTTTTTCTGAAAGACAAATAATACATCCTTCAAATTTCCGGCTATGGCCCATGCTAATATAGAAAGTTTATACAGGATGTGGTAAAGGTACAACATAAACAAAACACTTTTACAGAAATTTACAGAAAAAGAATAGGACATTCTTTATAACAATGGACAAATATCCCCCTAAATCCTCAACACTATACTTCCTGCAAAATCACACTTGTACAAAGCAAAGGACAATTTATACTATGTCTATTGTAAAGAGCATTCTTTATAACAATGATGGGCAAATATCTCCCTAAATCCTTAACACTATATTTCTTGCAAAATCACACTTGCACAGAGCAAGGACAGTTTATGCTTCATCAAAATATTGATTAGGATCACTAACAAAACAATAAAATGAGCATAAAAATGCAAAATATATTCATGTGTATGTGGTTGATTACTGGGAAAGACATGTCACGAAAGGATCTGATATACAGTTTCTATCAACAAATACTTTATATCACCTTAGCACATGTTATACAGAAACTATTAATGAGTCTTTTTGGTATAGACACTATAAGAAAACCTGATGTATAGTTTTGATCATGCAACCATTTAACTGTTATACAGAAATGACAAAGACCCTCTTTGGTATACTTACGCTATAAGATACACCTGTTATACAATTATTAATTCCTTCCCTGCTCTTTCGATATATTAAGTACGTCAGAATATGACTGGGGTCAGATGCGCTATTGATGTACAGCGTATGCTACAGTTTTACAGTGACATACACTCATTGACTCAACACCAGTAGCACATCTGATCCCTGACATATTAAATGTACGTTGTATATCAACCAAACAGTGAAGTGGTTTTACTCTTGACAGAAATGAAAATGCATTATAGACCACTGGTGATTCTGCCCATTGTGTGAAATTTTCTTAGAAATGGGGGAGGAAATATGTATGCATAGCAATGAAGGGAATAATAAAATCCTCGCAGCATTTAAATGTTATATGAAAAAGCTCTCTAAGGTTTATATATGTTATAAGAAAACTTGACATATGGTTTTTGATCACAAAGTATCCACTCGTTTAGAGAATTCATAAAGCTCTCTGATATGATATATAGCTTTTCATCACCAGAGCATACAACTGTTTTGTAGAAGTCAAGATTCTTATAAGAAAAGTTGATATATAATCTTCTATTACCCTTCTATTTAACTGTTATACGTAATAGGCAAACAGAGAGATTCTTAAAAGAAAGCATGGTATATATATCTATATTATCTTTTATTAAAATAGGATTTAACTGATATATGTGCAAATCTTGAGCACTCACTTTGGTTTAGGTATGATCTTTGGACAGCCTTCACAACTCTTACACTCCCAATGACCAGTGGGCAGAGCGTCCAGACCAATACAGAATGTATGGTAGCCTCGGTCACAGCGATCACAGAACATCATCTTGTCCTGCAAAGGAAAGAACATAAGAAATATATAAATACTGTATGAAAATACTGGTACTAAATGGTCATAACAGCACTAAGGGTCTTTTGCTATCAAGTCGTCAAAACTGTCCTAAGGGTCTCTGTGTTACTGGGTGGTTTCAATATTGTAACTTAATGTATCAAAGCATTTGAATAAACGCAAAATATAACCCAAACTCTTACCTATCTCTCATCCTAACTTTAAACCTAATTCTGTCCAAAACTCTGAATTTAAGCCTAACCATAACCTTCCTGGAGCCACCTGGCTTAATGTGAAACTCCTCTCTTCTGGAGTCTAGAATCTAGATCGAGAATCTATAAGGCCTAATCTGGTGAAATCAAATTAAAACGCAGCAATGTGATTGGTCAAAACGAAAAATCTGCTCGCAATAGACCACTTAGTCTATTTTGACCACCTGGTGGCAATAATCAGTGTGTTAAATATTTCCAAGACCTTACTGTGACAAAGTAATCATCCAATCATAACCTTTGGTCATCCAATCTTAACCTCTTTGATTGGTGGTGCCAATCCCATTCAATACCAACCAGATTCCAGTCACAGTGTGCAATATCAAATAAGTCAACTCTATGTCTCATCGTGATAACTCCAATATGATAATTAATTTTGGAAAAATTGACTTAGGATTCATTTTGACTTTCTGTGAGACAGATAGTTTTAGTTCTTCTCTATCGGTAAACTTGATCCAAAATTTTCTACTTTCAGATACAAAACAATCATTGATAAGATCATGAAACTGGTCATTAACAGCATCAACAAAGAAGATGATGAGTAAGATGGGAAGTAAAATATAAAATAATTTGGAATATAATTTGTAACTAGAGAATTTCATTTCACATTTTCTCAGCCTTCTAGCCATCTGAGATAACTACAGAATAAATTTCATGAACGAACAAGTTCAAAAATGAATTGAAGTACACCTATAACAGAACATATATAGCTTGACTTTCTATTCCTCCTCTCATCAATTATATACATCAATTATACACTTCATACATGGGTGTCTACATGGAAAATTGAGTCAATCAAACATTTTTCTGATCCATACTGTTACTTTCTATCTTTATAACTCCTATCAAATTCTATGTAAAATTGGTTTATAAGCAGGCTATTTTATATAATTTGGAAATATAGAGCTGATGAAGCTGAGGATGACCATAACACTTTTATATTAATAGATAAAGATGAGGGCAGAAAATCCTATAGAACTGCTTTATTAGCAAGCTATTTTATATTTAAGTTTTAAGTTAGAGAAATGGAGCCAAAAAGGCTCACAATGACCATTATGTTTTTTATTGATAGATAAAAAGTACTGGTCAGAATATGACAAAAAGATGAGTGCAGAATACTGTGTGAGGCCAGGAAGTTGTGGAAACGAGACACATACCTCATCATAAGGATCCTGACATTCCACACAGGTTTTGCACTCCATGCACTGCCAGGGGTAGGTCTTGATAACGGCCACCAGCTCCTCTGTCAGGTCCAGGCAGCCCATATGACCTGGTGGAGACAGAGATGTGAACAACAGTACAGTGTTAGGTCAGTTGAAAGGCATTATTTCAAGTTCAAAGGTAATGAGGTACTTCAAGATAGGCCACATGACTGAGGGAATTTTCACTCACATATGCTGTTTTGCATATTATATGCCCTGAGCATGACAGGCACGTTTTGATGAATGCTGAGCAATAAGAGATGTCCACACATTTAGACAAAGCCACAGGCGAGTGATGTTCCCTCAACCATGTGACTGATCTCAAAATAGCTTTTCCCGTGTCAGGAATAATCTAATTAACCATGTGATTGATCTCAAAATAGCTCGTTCCCGTGTTAGGAATAATCTAATTAACCTTGTGACTGATCTCGAAATACCTCATTCCAGTGTCAAGAATAATCTAATTAAGTCCAATATTTCAATGTCATTTAAAAAAACAGTGATGGTCTTATACTGCTCATGGTTCAGCAGTAATCTCATAATGAACTTTCTGTATTATTCTCAGCAACAACAGCACCACACAGAACTTACAATACAGCCTGTCAGTGCACTGGGACACCTACTTCAATAAATTACATTCTTGGAGAAAAACTGACCTGTGTGCATAGACCAGAAATGGCCGCAGACTTGAATTTTCTATATACAGATCTAATTGCTTCATACGGAAATCATAGAGCAAAATCAAATGCATTAAAGATATAAAATTGAACCAAAAACATTGGCAAAGATTCCAGTGGAAAGGGGAAAAACGAATATAACTTTAAATTTTGTGACATTTGACATTCTTTTGTTCTATAAATGGCATGGATTTTTTATTTAGCAATTTGAGTGATGAATTTTTCCTTATTCGGTTACTTTCTTGAGAAAAAGTGGATGATCAATCTGCACAATACCCACCTATTTTGCCACACTGAGCACATTTGACCAGCTTATCATTTTTCCTCTCCTCCTTTGTGGACCTTTTCTTGCAGATCCTACATTTCTCCAGGCCGTGGATCTGAAAAGCCAAGAAAAGTTCTGCTGTGATGAAAATCATAACAATTGTGATGCGAATCATTACCTTTCTGTGTTACCATTCTCCATGCATGTGCACTCACAGAAATAAGTGGAGATCATAAACAAAAAACTGTGCATCAACCTGTTTACAGCATGACATGTTGGTCAATTCTATCATCTATTTTCCCCACAAAACCATGATGTATAGTATGTGAAAACTGAAGTAATACTATCACTGATGTTCACAATTCAGGTAAAGACCGAATTAGACAATTTATCACAGTTAATAGAAAACTATCAACCCGCTTTCAGCACAACAAGTTGGTAGATTCTATATTCTGTTTTCCTCCACAAAGCCCTTGTGTGTGAAAACTGAAGTAACACTGTCATTGCTGTTCACTATTTAGGTAAAGACCGAAATTAGGCAAATTTATCAAAATATATAAAAATACTCCCTTCTCTATGTTTTGACAAATAGAAATGTACATATCTTTGAAGTGGTGGTGGCTTTGCATGATAACAAACAAAACAGAATGCTCTATCAGCATTTGGGCAAAGCTATGGCTATGCACGGACAGTGAAAAAGAGACCTGGTCACTCTATGTATAAGGGCAATTTCATAGGAACTGGCTAGAAAAATTGAAATATTCTTCATAAAATATTACATACCACACAAATATATCATTACATAACAATACTTATCACCATACCATGACAATTCTGTAAATCAATTTTTTCCAAAAATTAAAATATTCTTCATAACAAATTACATACCACACAAATATATCACCACATAACAATTTTTATTACCATATCATGACAATTAAATCTGTAAATCAATTTGTTCACTGTGAACTGAACGCTCTAAATGTGAACAGTAAACAGTGGTGACAATATCTAGATCTATACAGCCAGACAGTTTTGGATTGGGGAAAAAAGGACACCAAGTGCCAAAATTATTACTGACTTTTAGAGTGAATCATGTATATAGAACAATTTACATTTCTCAGATGAAATGAAGTGAGATATGATAAAAATGAAGCAAAATATGAAGACTGTAAACTGACCTTTATACTATTTCATATCACATAGACACATGACAATAGTCATATTTCACTAACTTGCTTTACCTTGGCTGGCATCTGATTGCCATCTGGACTGCCACCTTTCTCATCTCCTTCCTGACTACTTTTGTCATCAACAGTTTCTTCCCCGTCTTTTCCCAAGCTTTTCTTCTGTTTCTTCGGGGGTCTCTCCGGGGAGACAGTCTTGGGCACCTTTTTCTTAGAGCTGGACTTAGCCTTCTTCTCTTTCTCTATTTTCACTGGGGTCTGGAACGAAGTCTCTGTAATCTCCGTTTGCCCCTCTCGATTCTCTTTGTCTTCCGCTTCCAAGGCATCGTTTTTCTCAGTTTGCTGTCCTACAACAGGCTCGGAGACACTGTGACTGCTCTCCTCACCCTCTGCAATGCTGGCCGCTTTTTGCTGAAGATAACAGGAGGAAAAAAGCCTCTAAAATGGCAACAATCAAATCTTTATGAGTAGAATCAGCAAATATTTTTTAATCTAATCAAAGTAAACAAACAAAATATAACAGCAGTTGGGAACCAAATTAAAAAAAAAAAAAAAAATGACTCCACGTTTTCGAAAAATACTTTAATAAACTGATACCAGGAAATTTAATAACTTAAGAAAGTACTGGCCGTTATGCTTAATCTATTCTTCTCAAAAAAAGATATCGAGAGTCAATTGATTAAGAAAAAAACATATTAGTATGTACGTGTGCAAAGTTGTGAACAATGAAGAGATTTGGTTTTACTGAGATTTCATGTTTTCAGTGCCTACTGTGACTCTGATAACACATACATGATGCAAAAAAAACAAAAAAAAAAACCCAGACAAAAAAAAAAAAAAAACCAACAACAACAACAAAAACTACTCCCTTTTCATTATGCATCCAACAGTTAACATCTGACAGTATTCTGAGTATTTTTCCAAACAGTATTGAGGTAAGATTGTCAGTAAACTTGAAATTGTACCTGTTTTTCAGTCCCTGGCCTTTTCAACCCTGGGGGTGGAGGTCGGACATATTTGACTGGCTTAGGTGGGTCCTTCAGTGATGTCATCACCGGATAGTACTTGAGCTCCTCTGGTGTAAATCTGTGAAAATGAACACACAAACATTCTTCCAGTGAATCTATCATTAGTTTAATGTAAATGGTTATCAGAGTCAAATTTCAAAAAGGATAATATTGCATCATAGATGAGGTAAGATAGAGTAAAAGGCAACATGACATGAACTGACATGAAATGAGATACGGTAAAATAAGATAAGATAATTGCTTACCTTCTATATTTTTCTTGATACTGTCCATTGATGAGAGCCACCGGATAAGCTCCAACTTTGGTTCTATGGGGCGGCAGAGTTCCAAACATATTCTTTGGGTAATGGATAGTCTGAGAATAACGAATGATGTCATTTTCACTAGGTTACAGCCTGATTCATGGATTTTAAAGTAATCTGCATCAGAAATGTAAAAGCCATTTTTGACCGTCAGGCAAAAACTTGCCTTTGCCAGGTACAACAAGGGAAAGAAAAGTAAAGAACGGAAAAAAAAAAAAGAGATCATTTTTTCTCCTGGTATCTGAAAACCTTAAACGAAAAATTATGAAAAACTCACTTCTCATTGTGGTATATTTTTTCATAGTTTTTTGATTCACATGTTTTGAATAACAGAAGGAAAAGTTGTTTTCTTCCTTCTTTAAAATGCTTGGCTTATACCTATTGTATTTTTCCAGAGAGAAATTATCCAACTGGCTGAACACAGGGGCTCACAGGAAGAGTGAAAGAAAGCAATATACAGTGCGATAAATACTGCAAAATGATTGTTCCCATCCGCTCATTTCAAACCTATTCTTTGGGCGATGGATAGTCATGTTTTTTGGAGTTCAGCCTGAATCATGTTTCTAGAATAACAGTGCAATAAAACAAAGCATCAAGCAATCTTTGAGTTTTCTTATCCACTCGTTGTTCTTTGGATAATGGATTGTCTGAAAACAAGGAACAGAATCATTACTTTTGAATCTGAGTCAGAATCATCATCATTTAACAATAGCTTGCCTTTTGTAGATGGAATGAAGAAGGATATATAAGGATATAAAACAAAATGAGTAAAACTGAGCTACAGAAAAATGATTTTTTTTAACCTTTTTGCTGAGTAAATTCCTTATAGCCTAACTGTCAATATCAATTTGCATGCCTGAGAAACATTTCAAATACTGGCTCCAGAAATTTCAATTCATCAAGGACATACGTTTAACCTTTCATAGTGGTCAATATTAAATTTTATAAAACAAAACAGCATGAAATAACCACTAAAATTCAAGCCTGAAAACCAGGTTTAGAAACTTTTAGAAGTCCCTTTAAATCATAAATGACTGCACAATGCACTTTCGAAGAATCGGATGAAGGAAATTTTCAGTGGGTTACTTTTTCAGGGCCAGACTTGTGGATTATTTTCTCTGGGTCACTACACATAAATTTCATCCCCACAAAGATTTCTAAATCTGATACAAGCAGAACAAACCAGTTCATTAAAAAAAAAAATTGGGGTCACTCACGTAAGTTTGCAGGTCAAAATATGCTCTTCTTTCGTCTTTCTTCTCCCTCATCAAGCCGGCATTGAACTCAGCCGCAGATTTCGCTGCTTTCTTAGAATAGGAGTCAATTTTGGATTTATCCAACTTGGCTTGCTGGTGGGCGATAAAACATAATGACAACTGATTATTTATCAATATAAACAGTATCATACAATTTTGTCCGAAAAAACTTAAGATAAGGCAACATAAACAAAACTTTCATCGCACGCTAATTGCACTGAAAACTGTGACATATTTTTCATGACAACTTACTAAATAATACAGTAATAGGTTGAAATTCTCATTTATATTTCTCTTTTCAAGTGACACAACACCATGAAAACTAAGACATTTTAGAAAATTATCAATATAGAATATTACTAATTTATAATGATGCAGTAGGATTACAATTAATAAATTTTGTTGTGATCTCTATAACAGTAGACAGCACTCCAGCAGGTATAATCATATTTCTATACACATTTTCTGTAAAAACAATGTGTAATCAAGCTAATACTCTGTTGATAAACAAACTTTTCCTCAAGCCAACAATGGAACTATATGCATATCTATCTTTTCTTCTATGTTAAAATCATGTA
Source organism: Peronia verruculata (assembly GCA_038406235.1). Taxonomy (NCBI): domain Eukaryota; kingdom Metazoa; phylum Mollusca; class Gastropoda; order Systellommatophora; family Onchidiidae; genus Peronia; species Peronia verruculata. The sequence goes on along the minus strand of JBCAUA010000013.1, from coordinate 1,145,935 downwards.
TAAATGCCAAAACGCCATTGACAACCCACTTTCCCCCAAGCTAACAATGGAACATGTTATCAAACATGGTTTTCAAAGTTACTGTACATTATTCACATTTCTTTGAAAACAATTTTGCATAGTCTCATATAATTACAGCATAAGGTGAAACAATACATAGATTATGTCAAACAACATAAAAACAACTTACAGCACTATATTCTTTCTGCTTCTCATGGATGACCTTCTTCTGTTTCTCTTGTAAATGGGCAATGTATTCCTGAAAAGCAATGAAACAAAAGAAATTGATAATACAAATAAAAAACAAATAAACAAAAAAGTGCTATAATGTAATTTTATCATAGTTACTATTCCATAACACTTTAAAACAAACAACAACAAAAAAAATAGCCGTAGTTATCCAGACAATACAATAGTCTCTGCCTAAAAACTGTTGCCTGGCAGCAAATCTGCCTAATAACCTGCTTTAGAATTTTTCTGCTATAGTTTACCTAACACCCACTTCTTAACAAAAAGTCCTCTGAAGAGCGCTGTGTCGGGCCAGAACATGTAAATACTTAGGGTGTAATTTTCATGTCAGATTGTCCAATTAAAAGAAATGCATAGTTCTAAGTGCGTAGCAAAACCGTAAGGAAGAAGGAAATTGGATACAAGACGGGGGGAGCCATGAGGGAATTATGACTGAGTAATTAGGCCACATGTGGACTAACGTTACTTTGTTAGCCAACACTTGGGACAGCATCGGTTTCACGTATAAGGTGGAAGAAGTTTAGGGAACTATAAGTTTAGCCTCCTGACTGGTCAGTTGTTTTCCTACTTGAATCAGTCTGGCTAGTTTCTCGTGTGACTATGATCTGTAGGGAACACAGCCATATTATGGTTTCATTCAACAATGCTATCATAATGCTGGAGCTCATTTGACATTTAAAGAAAGTTGGCATTATTGATGAAATAATAAACCAAGAAATATTTAGAACTGTTACATCTAATTACACATGTCCATACAACGGAGAAAGTTATTTATATTCGCATGGACAAATCTTGAATTAATGGTGACAGTCAACAACACGTAGCCATCAGATTAGAGGTCAGATGGATTGTGTAACCTTTCAATCAGTTCCAGAGCATGTCTGACTAAAATCTGCTTTGTTCCTCTCCAGGTGACTGGGTTCTTAGGCAGAAACCAATGTACCAACATATTTAAGTAAGAATTTGGTGAAAAGAGTAAATGTAAATGCTCCTTACAGCAATAAGATTATCACAAAAATGTTTACATACATTACCTTGTGCCCAAAAAGTGCATATTTCATGTCTGAATTCAAAAATAACCCCCAAACTATTATTTTCTCCCGGGAGAATAGCCTCAACTACTTCAGTCTCTTACATCAGTAAAACTGACGTGATAATTATCTGTGGTGTTGCTGTCTTATTTTTTTTTTACCTTATATTTGTCATTGTAATCTTTCATCATCAGATCATAGACTTCCTCACTCCTTAGTGCTGTCAAGCCTGTGGACAGGATTAAATCATTCAATTTAGCATTTCAAGGAAAAGGTCATGCCGGTTTATGTCTTATAAAGTATTAGTCACACTGCCATTTATACACTTAGGATCTACTAAATGAAGTAATTTTTTATTAACTATTAACAGTCCAAGAGAGTTCAAGAAAAAAGAAGCAGACTGAAAATATGGGATATGTGGACTTCTTGAGTAAATACCTCCAACTATGAAGATATCCTAAACGCTTACTTCATTTTAAACAATGTTGTAGCAAATAACTGTCTTGTAATCAGCAATTTAAAAACAAAAAACAGTGTATAACAACACAAAACTTAAAGACAGACAGAGAAAAATAAAATGAGGTAGAAATTATTTCTGTTCTCCAATTTCATATTTGTCTGGTAAACTGTCTGATTGTTCCCGAGGGTTTCCCGTTTTGTCTAGTGTCCCTGCTGTCACAGTGGACAGCCTAATTAGGCCAGCAAACGTTCTCTCCCTTGGAGTCTTCAAGGGGGACAACTGCTGCCTAATCATCTCAGCAGGACTTTTAACAAGGAAGATAACTCTTTGCTCCAGGGCCAAACCAGCATACTTGTGGACTCCATGCTGAGATGACAGTACTGTGGTGGGGGGAGCATGGGCAAACACAGGGAGATCATTTGCCACATCAGAGTCATCTCCAAAGTGACTTTTCTTTGTCTGCGGTCAGGACTTTAAATCAAATATGTCCCATTATCAACTTTCATTTCACTCTTGACAAAGATGGGGAAGGATTAAAGAAATAAACTTTGAAAGAGAAACAGAATACTGACAGAGACTGACATCAAGTGCTGCTGAAAAATGGAGAGACATGTTTTACATTATTTGGACTTATGTACTCATTTTTTCTTTTCCCCACAAAAATTTGAGTCAAACACACTCTTCTTCACAACTTTCATTTTCAACACCCCCCCCCCCCCATCAACTCTAATACCACAGGCAAAAAAAAAATGTAATGAACAGACTGGCCTGAAATATTTTTTTTTGGGGGGGGGAATTCAAAATACATTTTTCTAAAAAAAAAAAAAAAATTCAGTTTCTGACAGTGCCCCTCACCTTGCCCCTTTTCAAATATTCCCTTAGCCATCTTTTCCAAGTACCTCTGAATAGATGGCAACATTTGTAAACCTGATAAAAATACACACACACACACACTGACAAAATCAGTCTGATTTGTCCAGTCAGGATCGCTTCTCAAATTTCATTTATTTTCCCAGACGGCTGGTTTCCAAGGAACAGAAACAAGCCCAAGAAACAGCTTGCTGCTGGGACTATCGCTGCGATACCCACGGGCATGAAATGAAAGATGGCGAGACATCAAGCAGTGGTCATGTGTCATTTTTCCCTCTCGACCGACCATGCTCATTGCTATCCTGTTGACAGGGGCCCTTATTCGCAATTAACTAACCTGACATTGTCTTAATCACACTGAGAACTCTTTTCCAAATAAACCTCTGACAGTGCTATAAATGAAGCCACACAAAGTAAAGTTGGCCAAATTTCAGCTCTATTCCATGGGATACACATCTAGAGCAATGTGAGTATACTTGTGCTTCAGATACAAATATCTACTAATCTCTGTTCAGAAACACTATTTCTTTAACTCCTTACAAGTGAACTATGATACTCTTTGCAATTCCATCTCAGCAAAGATAAAATTAGCAAATTGTAATTAGCAAAAAAAAAAAAAAAATAAACTGAAAAACAAAAAAAAAGATGTGACAGGCTACACATTAAGGAGAAATAATATCACTTGTCAAAATAAAATTCAGAAATAAATTAGTGATTCAGGTCTAGAGATTCTGTCCAAGATATCAACATGCCTAAGCAAACACAAGTAAGAAATAGTATTTCACATTGTAAATGAAAATTGTATTCATGGGAGAAACCTCACCTAACGTAGATGGCGATGAATTTAATTACAATACTGATCACTATCTTTATTGTCATAAATCTATTATTAATATTTAATTACATTTTAATTAACAGACATCCTTCACATAAACAAGATAAAAGGAGCCAAGAAATTGACTTTCATATCTCATTTGACTTAAGTAAGACTATTTTTACAAAAGCACAAAATGCAATTGAAATTACTGAGCTTTGAGTTGAAAATAACCCTTGCTGAAATTCTGAACCACAATCATAACAACAGTTCATGCATTTTTAACATGTGCCGGATATAGTCTTCGTGACAAACAAAGATGCCTTAACTCAAACAGTCAGACTCCCAAAATTGACTCATCTGAGTCATCTTTGGCTATTTTGAGAGAAATGGGAAAATCGTCATCATCGATTTCATCATCATATAAAATATAAAAAACATGTTTTATTTCAAATAATGCAAGCTTTAATTAAAATTCAACATTGGAAAAATTGTTTTTCAAGTAAAAGACTCAAAGTATTCAGCTATCGTCTGCGCTCAATCTGGTAAAAAAATGACTTAGGCCATAAATTGTATGAGTGTGGTGATATGTACACAAAACAGAGGATCATAAAATCACACAGTTGCTCAAATGTGAATGCTGGCAAAGACAGAAAAAAACAACATCAAGCAAAACAATGAATAAAATAAGTCGGGGAAACTATTGTAAACATGCGTGAGCAGATGAAAGCTACATACATAATATTTGACCAGTGACAGTCTGCTTTGCTTCATTTAGACAATCTAAAGTCTCTATTTTTATTTTCATCTTATCACTCACCTAAGTCTGATTGAGTTTCTGTGACAACACCCCTCTCCCTCAAGAAATCCTTTTCTTCCTTGTCACAAGTTCTTCTGTACAGGTCTGAAGAAACAAAATAACATGATAATGAACAGTTCGTAAACATATTACCACTCATCACCTCTGATGTATACCTTTCTCAAGTAAAATAACTGTCAAAGGTACCACTATCAGTCACTTACCTGAAGATATTTTCTAAAACTAAAACAAATGTGATGTGACAACTGCTAACTTCCTGATTTGTGTCAGTATATTTTGTTCCATAGAGAAGAAAACCTTCCCGTGAATAGCTTTGCTGAACCCATAAAGTGTGAATTATATTATTAAATACTGGAAGATATTAACCCACAAGTGTCGAGGGACCGATTTGATCAATAGCTTGGTTACCATGCTTTTTTTAACTACTTTATAAACAGGATATGTAACAAAAATCTACTCGCTTTAAATAATCTGTAGGCCATACTGTTGCTTTGTCACCATGAATGAATGTGGCCACAGAAATCTTGACATTTCACTGCAGTTTCTATTGATATTTCCAGGATCAACCAAGCAAAGATATATTATTAAAATCTAGTGTTCATTTCGACTGCCATCCTAGTAAATCCCTATCATAACAGAAATTAAATGATCTATAAAACTGTCTCTCGCAAAAAAGGACTGACAGCTCACCTGGATATTTTCTTTTGAATGATTTCACCTTGAGATATTCACTGATCTGTTCTTGTAACATATGCCACTCTCCGCCATCCTGTGGCCACTGATATTCAAACAGATTTTCTGCAGTGAAGATCCGCCTGGAAAAATAGGACGGGACAAAATTAAATTTAGTGGACAAATTTTTATTTTTTTTTCAAAATCTACTTTAAAACTTTCATTTAAAATTGTAGGTGATTCTTCCATCCTTCTTTGTGTCAAGAATCCATAATAAACATGCCTCTTTCACAGTTTTTATATGCTTTCAACCAGAACTCACTGTAAAATTAAAAAGTTATATTCTTATACAACAAGCTATTTGTAAACTGTGTAATACCTTAACTTTTTTCCCTCACTTTTAAATGCATTAAAATTATAAAAAAGAAAAAAAGAAAGAGAGAACTATCAAAAATTAAGAACATAAAATGACTCGAAAATGATTGACATTAATGCAATGACACTTACTCTCCGCCTTCAATGCCCTCCATTAAACTGATGCCCAAGCCCTCCCTACTGGCTCTGCGTTTGTTTCTTGACGGCGTGGGTGTTTCCATATTTGAGTCAGATGCTGCTGAATCTTTGGTGGCATCGTCTATGCTGATTGTGTTTCGAAGACGGATGTCCTCAGTATCAGTCATCGTTGACATTTTTGTTTCACCATCAGATAGTTCAGAATCTTTGTCATCTATCTGAAACAATTTTTTGGGTGGCAGAGAGGGATATATAAATGATGCATCACCTAATGAGGAATCAATAGGAGTTTGATCAAGTCCCATTCTGGTTTCCTCATCAATGTCATAAACTCTTTCTGGTTTATGAATTGGTGCAGTATGCTTTTTGCGCAGCTCAGCAATACTACTATCATCTTCCCCTGTACTAGGCACCAACCCTTTAGTGCCATTGTCTGACACTGTTGGCTGTAGAAAATGAAAGTCTGTGATGTTAGCCGTACACTGACTTTCTGATATGTCCATCTCCTCACTCATGTCCTTGGCTCCAACCTTATCACGGCTTTCGTCAGCATCTTCCGCCAGAAGTTCATTTTCTGCAGCAGCATCAATCTCTTCAAGTTCCATCTCTATTTCAGACCCTGCCTCTTTGGCTATTCCTAGCAACTCGTTTTCATCCCCCATAGTGGATGGCTCTGCCTGTTTCTGCCAGGATTTGTCGCAGGTCTCCTTCTCAGAACCTTCCTCTTCAGATGTGTGTTGTTCTAATATTTGTGCTGCAAAGTGTTTGGCCATTTTAGCACCAGGCTCATCAGATACACTATTGCCTTCATCCTTATTGTCTGTCTCTGAAACTCCATCATTCTCATTGTTGTCTCCTCCGTCGGCAACATTATGAGACTCTGTGGCAGTCGCAGGTTTGTGACTCTCAGTGTGAGTTACGACATGAAAAGCAGAACTTCCTGCCAGCCCCGCGTGTTGTTGAAGCTCTGCTGTTATTGCTCTTGATTGGATATCCACTAATGCTGAAGCTGGAGGTTGATCTTGTTCTTCTGCCGTGTCAGACACAGGAGCTGCCTCATCCGCCACAATCTCTGATGTTGGATCCATCTGTAATATTCACAGAAGTTTGACAATATTGTTGGAACAAGTCATAACACTACTAAACATATCTAATATTATTACTAAATGATTAAAACTGGGAAGAGATATTAACCTATGACTAATTATACAATCACATTTTCTAAACAAATAGATTAGCAGCATTGTTTTGAAACAATAATCTGAGGACTTGTCAAATGCATCCAAAGCTCATCAATCTCATTACAAGCAAAGTGTGCAAAAGCCTGGTATCTCACCACATTTCTGGTTCCCATGCAGTAAGAATACGAGAGACGTTAAATCAAGAATGATGGAGAATGGCCAGAAAAATAGTATTCCCACAGATTTGGGTCAAAATCCTTATCATCTCATGAGATGATAATGACTTTGGGCTTATAATATAATCAGTTAGACGTGATCAGTTTTAACCATTTCACTGTTATGTCAGTTTTCCATTCCTTGTTTTTTTCTGCATGACTGCATGACTCTCTCCATCCATTACTAACCCCCACCCATACTCAGTCCCACCCACTGAGAGTAAGCCAACTGGCTTTAGTTCTCTACTTTCCTAGTGGAAATCAAAAGCATTGACTGTTATTCTGTGTTTATTGTTACTAACTACTATACACCTGATTTTTGGCTCTCAGTCTCATCGCTAGGTCATCTGCCAATCATATGAGCTTACATAGCACTTATCAGATCAAAAGATTCTGCATGATGCAAAACATTGGTCAGTGGTCGGAACAATGGATTAAAGTAAAGGAGAAAAAGGGGATGAGCAGACTACAAACTCCTACATTTTGCCATACAGGAGAGACCACTTTTTAGAAATACTGAAACACTGTTGTTAGCAGTGAAGTGGTTACTGTTGACATATGATTGATTCGAAATATCTACTTTCCATTTTATAACTTATTCTAAATCTTTACCAGGTTCTAGCCACATCCCTCTTATAAATCAAATTTCGCTGAAAAACTCAAAGCAGGACTGCTAAGAATGTGGATTCTGGACATCACAAAAAAAAATTAGTACTGAATCTTTCTAGATTTAGTCTAGATGTTGACAGATGTTACAACATATGTGGCAGTATCTGCAGAAAGGGTCCAGATGTCGCAAGGACAATAATTGAGAACAGGGAGAAAAATGGTCAGAA
>JBCAUA010000013.1:1116534-1138174 GCA_038406235.1 Peronia verruculata | reverse complement strand
TTCTCATTTTTAAAAGAGGGGGGGGGGGGGGGAGATTGGCAGATCTATAATCTAAATAGTGTGAGCAACGCCAAAATCTAAGTTGGGGATATTTCGTAAGATACTACTGCCTATGAAAATTGTTCCACACTGCCTTGAGGACTGCATGAGCCAATTTGTGAAACAGTAGCTATCCTTTTTCCACTTCTAACTTGTTTTACAATAAGCATTTCAATGTGTGACAAAACAAAAACTTTTCTGGGCCTCTAATGAAAGCTTCACAAACAATTACTTGAGTAAACAAGTATGAACAATCACTTCAGTAAACAGATACAAATTTGTACTGACGTGAAGCTTTGTTCTAATATAAATGTGTCAAACAAAATGAAAATTTTCAAAGACCATTCATACCCTTTCTTTCTGACATATTGTTCATTCTGGATTGGAAAGCCTTGGGATCTCAATCTGGGATGACTACATTGTGGAGTTTTGAAGAACAAGAACATATAGAATGGCAGAGAAAAATAGTGAGAACAAGAAAATTATTGAGAGCAAGAACATAAAGAACAGCAATAAAAAAATAATGAAAATAAGAGCATAAAAATGGCAAGAAAAACAATTACGAGAGATAAGATCAACACCTAAAGTGATTTTTCGTGATGAACACACACATTCATACCCACGCACATACACAAAAATATTTTTCTTCTGAAATGAAAATAAATAAATAAATAACCTCAATAAGAGGGGGGAACAAGATAAGTAGATAAATAATCTCAATAAGAGGGGGGAACAAGATCAACATTTGATAAAGAACAAAATAATAGACGTTGAGCACTAAGTAACTTCTGTATTTCACCAATACGCTGCAACATGAAAACTATACCTGGACTAATGAGATGCACCCTTACTTTCAAAACTAAGGAAACTTAACTCTTTAAGACCGGAAAACTTAACTCTTTAAGACCGGAATTTTTTACACGTTCTGCCGGAGTTTTTTCTTTTTGCAGAGGTGCAGAACAAGGTATGTTAAAAAAGAAAGCGTGTAAAGCTTGTACATGAAACATGTAAGTATTATACATCAAATTAAAGGTAATGCACATGATATAAACAGTGAAGAACTCAAAAATGTTAATGTTTTGTTAGTTTAAATTTTTTTTTCTTCTTAGTTTACTTATCATCGGAATCAATCAGATCGAATCTAGATCTAGAATCTAGATCTAGTTAAATGTCACTATCGATATCTGATTCATATCTGAATCACTTTTTTGAAAGGTTTGGAACAATTTCATTCCTTCTTGCTTGAAAGCTGATATAAAGGCCCCATTAGGCCCAGACTGTGGACTTGCGTTGCTCATGACAACGGGTTTCTACCCCTAAAATACAACACAAGTATCGCAAACTTCTCGAAATAAGAAAACAAAACGAAACTAATGCCAAAGAAGGTTGACCCGCATGTGAACATGTTAATTTAAATAGCTATAGCAAAACTAAAAGCAAGAAAACCGACGAAACAAGTAGGAAATGGGATCTACGCAGTGTGTGTACTGTCAGCGTTGAGTCTCTTCCGCAGCTATGCAGCCTGCGTAACGTCGGTCTTAAAAAGTTAATTCTGGTATTTCTGAATAGCCCAACAGTTTTCATCCTTTCTGCATGTAAAACCGCAGGGTTATTACCTTGAAATATATATGTAAAAAAAATAAAATATTTAAAAAATACCACCAGCTCTTTGTTGTTTGATGGAAAAAAAAAAAAAAAAAGAAATCCTTCTGACTAACCTGTTGTTCCATCCAGCATAATGCACCAGGTATGTTTTATGAATTCCATCTTTGCCATAATCAACAACCTGGAAAATGTAAGAAATCCAGTTAATCAGCAATCACGTTTGAGTGATGAGAACAAAAACAATTGAGTACACAGATTAATTCAAACAGACCACTTCCTCTGCCATAATCTTCACATCACTTTTCACCACTCCTGATCATACTATGCATGCACTATCATTTTTGCTTCACAATAATGATGAGAAATTTTCCTTCAGGAATGCAAACAAACAAAGTTTTGGAAAAGTTACATTTATTCCTCAGTTTGTATTTAAATAAGGTGCTCTACAATATATCACGAAGAAGATTTAATCAAAGTATTCTTGAACTAAGAATCCATTGATTGACTTACATTTATTTCCGTGGCACAGGACTTTTAAAACCTACCTTTGCAATATATATTTTCTGATTCTTTCCCCTGCCATATTTGACCCTCAGTTTCGAGCCAATGGGGTAGTCATGTTTACCACCACTGGCATCTGGCTTCTCAGGCTCTGCTGTTTCTTCCTCCTCCCTAGGTACGAAAGAAATCCATCTGCAATTACTCAATTCTCTGTAAACGTTGCTGAGAAATACAATTCATGATACCATGATAACTCTTGCTGAAAATTTGACCATAACATGATAAAGTGACTTTAAATCATTTTATAACAGAAACAAGCGATCATTTGTAAAATATATGGTCAAATTACAATAATTTCACAGGCACCTTTGCAAAAATAAACATAATAAAAAAAAATCAGTGCACAAAATTTTGAAGATAGATCCATGAGTTGCATTGTTTCAGTATTCACACTTGGTAAAATTTGTATCTATCTGCCACATCATAATTAAATAAATCAATTTATTAAGTTTCAAGAAAAGGAACTGCAGGGAGATCTAAATGATCATTTAAGTGGGTTTCTTGTAACTGGTTTATATTTCATTTTAAAAGCCCTTCAAATGTAAAATTACAGTTTTTGAGCAGATCAATCTTTAGACACTTCTAAAATCAACAAAGATGCCCAATAACATCAACACACTTACTGATCTGAGCCTTCATCTGTTCCTTCCTCTTTTGATTTCTTCTCTTTCTTTGGCTTTTTCTCCTCCGAAGCTTTCCCTTTCTTTTCCACTGGTTTGGGTGCTTCCTTTTTCTCTGCCACTTTCGGCACTGCCTCCTTCTTCTCCGCAGCTTTGCTGTCTCTTCTCTCCAGAGTTCTGGGTATCTCCTTCTCTTTCTTCTCCACAACCTTGACCTCCTTCGCACTGGTTTTCTTGGGCGGCTCCTTTTTCTCTTCCACCTCTTCCTTTGTCTCGATTTCCTTTTTCACTTCTGTTGGAAGTAACTTTCGTCTTGTCACCTGAAAAGGACAAAGCTGCTTTTTTTAAAAAAAAACATTACACATCAGATCCGAAGCGCTAACTTTTTGTTTGCCTGACATGAGAGACTGGTTGGTTAGGCCTAGTTAGGTGTAATGTACTGGCACCCTTTGCCCAACCAATCTCTCAACACTTAATGGGCATTTGGTCACATCCTGCACAGTATGAAGACAAGACAATTCAGCACACAATATAAAACTATGCATTCATACATGATATGTGTACGTATCTCAGGCCAAGCTATGACAAACAAAAAATTGCAACACAGACTGAAATAAAAGGATCTAGGAGTTGTACACACTGCTGCCATACAAAGCACAATGAAAACAGCTACTCACCCTTTTCTTCGGCGACTCTTTGACAACAAGAGAAACAAGTTGTGCTTTCACATCCTCTTTCTTTTCTTCTTCCTTCTCTTCTTTCTCCTTTTTATCTTCTTTCTCCTTTTTATCTTCTTTCTCCTTTTTAGCAACCCTTGCTGACTTTTTCTCTTCTTTCTCTGGCTCATCCTCTGCCTTGACTAACTTTCTGGTTGACTTCTTCTCTTCCTTCTTTGAACTTTGAACTTCTTCATCTTTCTTGGCCTTGGCTTCTTCTTTTTTTGATTTTGATACTGCAGGTGTTGGCTCCTCTTTCTTGCCTTTGGCAGTTGCAACATCATCTTTCTTAGCTTTTACGGCAGCAGCTTCATCTTTTTTGGCCTTGGCTGCAGAGGGTTCATCTTTCTTGGCTTTTGGTGTCGGTGCGGGTGTGTCATCTTTCTTGGCCTTGGGAGTTGTGGCATTGTCATCCTTCTTACTTTTCGGTGCTTCTTCTTTCTTCTCATCTTTCTTTCCTTTGCCAGTCTCTTCTTTCTTCTCTTTGCTTTCCTCTTTGGCAGCCTGGTTTTTGGCTTCTCTGCGGGGCGTTCGCCTTGTGGCAATGTCGCCATCGTCAGTTGAGGCAACACTGACAGCATCCTGGCTGTCTTCTGATTTATCTGATATGATGTCTGGCTTTGCCTTTGGAGTCTCTGACGATTCAGCCTCCTTGTTCTGAAAGCAAGACACAAGTCAAATAAGCATCCACTGAAACAGACACGCACAGAGTGGACAGAAAAGAAGCAGGTGGACACGACAGAGGATATAGTGACTGAAGCATTCAGAGAGCAACACCTACCAGCAGGAACAGAGGTAATAAGTGAAAAAAAAAAAAAAAAGGCAGAGACTGGATGATAACAATTGCCAGGAAAAAAAAAAAAAAAATGTTACTTCTGTTTGGATATATTAATTAATGACATCAATTTTCTTTCAGCCATTGATTAATGCCAACGAAAATTATAAGAATACAAATCTTACTAAATAAAAAAAAATCCCAACATATTGGAGATTTTTATAAATCTTGATATAATTTGCTGAACAAACATGATAATAACAACACAGATGTGCTGCCAAATGTTTGTGAAATATGTAAACAATCTAACAAACAGGAATCTTCTGATTTTATACAAAACAGGGCCACAGAAACCATCTCTTCCACACAATAACTGTCCTATTTTCATTAGATTTAGAATTCTTGGAGAGATCCTCTCTTGATGATTATCTGTGATGGCAAAGTAAATTCCAGTCGTTCCCAAAAATGAAAGTTCTTAAAAATGACTATATCGAAGACCTGAGATTTAACAAGCCAGGCTAAGGAGCCAGCCGGGCTCCTAACCTGGGAAGTTGAGATTGCCAGAAAATGTTTCAGGTTGCCAGACCCTTTGATCGAAAATGCAGTTCTATTTTAAATTGTCCTATTGCTAATAAACAATACTTTCCATGACAACACTGTCTCTGCTGATTATGTTTAGAAAACAACTTTATTCTGTTTTTATTGATATACCGCCCAGATATAGCATAACAATAATACTGCAAGTATTTGACTAGATACAAGTGTTATAACAAGATTTGTCCCCGTTATGCGTATGAAGCACAAAGATCAACATCATCGTCTTCCTCAATGTTCAAAAAGCTGAGGCGCCGTGGGTCTGCCTTCTTCAGGCCAGCAAAGTCATCATCATCTAACCCAGCACCGAGACTTTCCAACAGATCTTCTTCATCATCACTGTCTTCCTCTCCTTCTCCCTCATCAAACACCACATGGTTGCCGAATCGCGTTTGCAGCCTGTCGTGTATCAACATGCGATAAGGTCTAAAAAATAGCACGCTTCTTAGAACCCAGCGAGTGCTGTGGAGTGAAGAGGGTCACTCATTATGACACTCAGAGTGAATGGCTTGGCTCTCAACAAAAGGCTGTTTAACATCTTGTAATTCTTCTTCGGGAGAATTTCGGGGCATAGACTCAACAATTTGTGATTGTGTTTGAAAACGATAATAATGAAATCCCAAACAGAGTCTCTGAGCGATCACTCGCCTCGCGCCGCCCTGACGTAAAAAAATTCTTGACAAAACCCCATTTGCGCATCCCTTGTAGTTTGCAGGGTCACGACCTTTTACCTTCCATAACTCAAAAAGTTACCTTTGAGCCAAGATTCTTTGTGTTTTTTTAAAACTTAGAATTAAAAAAAGAAAGAAAAAAAAATAATAATAATAAAATACGATTGTACGAAATCTCTACCACTGGCAGTAATTTTTAGGTCGCCAGCTGGGCGAGTGGTGCCGTATATCGAGTTCACCAGACACCATTTTTACGGGCCATTAGCGAGTTGGCGAATGTTAAATCTCAGGCCTGATATCTGAGCTTTCTGAAAATCATGAAGTTCACAGTGTAAGACGTGGCGACACCATTTGTGCCTCTACGAATATTTCAAGTACGGGACAGAATAAAGCAAAAATTGATAGACACAATTGAAAATGATTGCATGGGACAAAACAAATGAACAAGGTCATTTTTCACAAAACTGGCAGAGACTATGAAAATCAGATAGCGAGCTGTACTGTAGTGCATAGTGATTACTAAGGACACAGCCAAACACTGTATATAAAGGGAAAAATAAAAACAGGATTGAAGAAAATCAGTACATCTTTCTGATAATAAGGATAGTAACAAAAAGACGGAAGGATGAATCGCAAAGTACATGTTAACAGAAAATGAAGCAGCAGGGAGGCACATTAGTCAGAAGGAGAAAATGAATGAATTTTGCAATTCATGGATATTGAGATGTGGTGAACAGCAAGCCAAACTACTATTTTCTGAACGAACACTTGTGGAACTATTTAAAATGAGAAAAGAACACCCACTAAAATTAGTGGATATTTATGTGCATTCTTGTAATCATGTTTTCACCCATCCTGTGAACAAATTTTTTAATGTTCAAGTGTTTTCATGTTATTTTAACATTTAAAAACTTCGAGTCAGAAGAAATTTTTTTTTTTTTTTTTTTGAGAATCATGGCTACACAGGGAACATTAAAAGAAAAAATACATTTTCATTCATTTTTCTAAAATGGTTAAAAATATTTAAAATTCTTTTTCAAAAATGCTTATTTTTTATTTTATTTTTGTGTGTGTGTGAAATTTCTTTCTAGGAGATATATTATATATATGTAAAAAAAAAAAATTTCGTATCACACAAACCTTTTCTGGTGGCTTTGGAGATCTTGGGCTTTTCTCTCGTGCTCTGAAGCTAAGTATATTGCGACCTGAGTTTTGCCTGGCACGTCCGGGTCTGCTCAGTGTTCCCATGGTGCTCCCAAGTTTGCGATAAAATGTTTCATAAGCATCTAGATATCTGCAATGGATTGTGAAAAGGATAATATATTCAATCAGGTAAAATCCAAAAAATTTTTGTTGAATCCTTTCACCAGTAACCTCTAAAATTTTCAGCTGAAACATATTGAAGACTGCCTATCCCGAAGCTAAATAAATCCTAATCTTCAATATTATATGGAATATTCTTTTGACTGATTCATTTTTAACAAAGTGGTCAAGTGCAAGGAAGAAAAAAAGGAAACTTTGAAGTAAAGTAGGAGAATTCTCATGACAGTCAGTGCTAACTGTGAGACAGTTATCTAAATCACAGAATTTCAGAGCCATCACTTACTTTTTATAGGCAGCTTTTATCTGATGAGCTGGATTGAGATGCAATGAAGGAAGGCCCATCTTACTGTAGACAAGAGGCCATTTCATCTCCTTGGTGACCTGTGGAAATAATGTACAATATCAGTTTAGTGAAGTTATATAACCAGTTTCACAATATCTGTCCATAAACATTCAATGAGCACACAATATACTTTGTGCTATTCCAAGCAAGTAACATCAGATGAAACTCAATAACGTATAGACAAATCAGAATCATGGCAACGAAAAGATGAACTGAAATTAGCACTGACAGCTCAAAATCTTGCACAATGACAGGACCATCATACTTGGTAACTGCACACTAATAAACATAATAGTATTATACATTTAAAGATTTTCAATGTTGAAAAACAGTAACAGACAACAAACATTTACCAACCTTATTGTATCCGCCAAGATTCTGGACAATCTTGAATAACTTGTAGAGATTGAGATCCTTGTTGCCAATACAGGGACCTTTATTGATGGGTGTACCTCGATCATCCATGAACTTGTACAGTTGAGCAACAAATCGATCTTTTTCCTCATAAGGCTCATCTTCTGATGCCTGTCAAATTTGTTGAAAAAAGAAAATATCCATATAAGAATTGATATCATCTGAATGCTATTCATTAGTTCACAATAAAAATAAAATTAACTCAACCATTGGCCAACAAGCCTATCTGAGATAATTTCAACAATTTCAAAGATAACAATAGTCCCATGCACCCCTGCAAAGATAGCCATGAGTGAAACAAAGAAGGGAATGGATAAGCTGCTCATAATCTAAAGCTGAACGCAGTGAATATAAAAATACATATATTAGACTGTAACATGGCTAAAATATACTCAACCCACCAGCCTCTACACTGAATCAAGAGCTTGATTTTCTTCTCTCTCTCTCACACACACATCAGTAAATGCATTTAAGAGCCAACAAGCTGCTCATGATCAGAGGTGCAAAATATCACTTTACACAATATCAATTTTGTAACTCTAATTATACTTACATATTCATCTTCTTCTTCATCTTCCTCCTCATCTTCCACATCAGATCCAAGCATTTCCTCTCTATCCCATCCTACTGGCAGTTCCTTTGTGTCATGATACAGCAGGGCTTTTTCATATGCTGTGGTCAACAGGAGAGAAAACAAACTGTTAGGGTATATGATTACTAAAGATCAAAACCATTTTTGTGAGAAAAGAAACTGAAAGAACTTTTTTTCTCTCTTTTTCTTATTGTAAACATGAGATTGAAAGAGCTTTCATAAAATCTTTTGATAAATATTAATAATCACATATACACACTCATATTATATCAGGTATCTGACCTAATAATATCAGAATCAAGCTATCTTACCTGTTCTCATAGTTTTGTCATCGTTTTTTATAGCCACTGTTCGAGAAAAGTCCTTCAGGTCTTTGCGAGTAACAGTCATGCTGAAAATAAAATTCAATTTGATTAACAACATCACGGTTCCAATCTATATGATTATGCTAGACATCACATCATACTTTCATTAGCTGCAGAAGAACAATGTAATATCACATATTTAATGATATTTCTGTAGAAGCCTTTCAAGCAAACACCAATGTGTACTTTTGATACAATGAATTGATATAAAACAATATCTAATGAAACTTTCTGCAACAAAAGAAGTATAATGTACAGAGGTTGATGTATTCATTCCATGTATTTCTTTTCATCCTTGTGATTTCCTTATAAGAAAACTTGCAAAAACCATATATTTTTCCACAGCATTTCAATGTCATATTTCTACCCTGCTAAATCATCTGGAAGAGCAGAGGACAGAGTGACTGAAAATATATGAAACTGAGACAACCCGTAGAGAAAAAAAAAAAGTCTCTTACAAATCATGATAGTCACATTTACATAGCGATGAAAGATAAGTGTGTCTGAGAATTTACTTCTAGTTCTTTCATCTTCAGCATGGGGAAATCTGTTTTATGGACTGTCAACAGGCATACACATTAATAAATGATATTATCACATTGGGAAAATCCCTTGGTTGACTGCTGACACAGACATAGTCAACAGCTGAGCTGTTTCAGAATGGGGAAAACAAATATTGTGGCTCCTGATAACATGAAAACACATGTAACAAGTGGCCAGTATGGGAAAAATATGCTTTTTGTGGTGCTGATCAAATAGATCTGATTAAAGAACTGAACAATGTTAGAATGGGAAAAATCTATTTATGACCATGTAGGGATTCCTAACTGTATCTGTTACATGCAAAGAATAGAGTGAAAAATGCATAATCATGGATAATAAAACAAATGCCATTTGGTTCACATGAAAGCACAAATACAACTAACATGGCTGTTAAAAGTGTCATTTAAAACAGATATTATAGGGAACAACAAAAATAGTGATAAAGAATTGACACTGATTAGTTGTCTTACTCTCTGGTAACAATGAATAGAAATGAAACACTTTTGATGTGGCAAACAAATAAATAACTTCACAGCACAAAGGATATGTTTGTAAAACTGTTTCTTACAATTTAGAATCTTTAAATGAGCGAACAAGAATCTGGTCCCGGTTTTTTACTTCGCTCAGAGAGTTTGCATCTGGAAGCACCACTAGTGCAGGAATAACTGACCCCTTGCGATGGGGCAAGTCCACCAACATGAGTTTGCCGACAAGTTCTTGATGCCGTCCCCGATACATCGCTCGGCGGGGAGATTCTCCTTCTGAAATTTCCTCTCCGTCGTCACTATCAGCACTAGAAAAACAAGAATATCCCATAGATACAAACACCACCAATGACTTAAATCATCCAATGCCATAGTTGATAACATTTAAAGATGAGATTTTTTTGGATCACTTAACCATAAGGACTAATTTGTAAAACAAAACCTATGAAAAGAACTTCATACTGGCTGGCCAACACAAAAATTGGTAATAGAATGTTCAGCTCCTTAAACACCAGAACAAAAATAAAAAGAAATAATCATAATGACTTTTAATCTGTTCCAAATTCACTAATGATTAGTCCATAATAAAATGAATAGGAACTTCGGATTGCTACAATTACTGTGTATTTCTGCCGTGATCTGCTCAAACTTTAGTTTCAATATAACAAAGCTATTCAATAAATTAATGAAGTGAAAGGTCATGAACTCTGCTTGAAAAAAACAACCAAAACTTGTATTACACTGCTTACTCAGTTTTTCTCTTGGCCTTTTTGTTCTGTAACACTGGTGTGCCAAAATGTTCAGGGTGTGACAAAGGCAAATTGTCCAATGTCTGCAAATGGAAACAATAAAGAAAAAAATCAGCCATCTCTTTGATGTCCAACTTATAATATGAGGGTAGAACCTTCAAACACTGAGAAGTAATATGCAATATTTCTTGAGTAAAATATGAAACCTAAATCTTCTAATAGATTGTTGCAAAATGAGCCAGAAACCATTTTGAAATAAATCATTTTATATTTCAGTTCCATGCCAGCATTTATATGATTTCTTACAACTGAGATTCTTGGGCTAAAATTTTTAATAACAATTTAAGTAATACTAAATGAACAAAAAGTTTGCAAGTGCACCATTGACCTGCATCTGCACCAGCTCATGTTAAGTAAAATTTGCTCTCACATATGAATGATTTAAAAATTGCATTATATTCTAAAAAGAATACTCTTTGGATTGTCTTTTCATACTCAAGATAATTCTTTCTTAAATGTAGAATAAGTACAAATTCAAGGATGACGTGATGATGGACAAAAATATTTTGCCAGTCAGCTCACCTCACTTTCAATGAAGTGTTTATCTCCTTTTAAACACAACTGAGTTCTCCTCAAAGTGCGTTCATCACCATCATCAAACACTGTAAAAAAAAAGCAACAAACATCAGGTTAAATCATTGATACCCGTAAAAGAGCCGATATCATCAACAAATATAATGTGTGAGGTTCCATGCCAAAGGCTTTAGTGTTTTCTAAAAATTACAGAATGGATTGACCCACACAATTACTGTCAAGACAATGAAGCAATAGTCTTTCTTAATAAAACTTGTTAAAAACTTGTTCTTACAGTTCCAAGGAAATCGTTATGATGCGTATGCAGTCATAATATATACAGAACAAACATCAAAACAATAACTCACCAACAGTGTATACGCTCTGATCTAGCATTTTATTGATGGTTGCTTCCACTGGCTGACCAGTATCAGGATGTTTCACCTCAACCACTGCTCCTAACTGCAGAAATATATGAACAAAATATTAACTTTCAGAGTGCCCATATCAATCACTTTCATTAAGCTTTTCTTCTCAAAATTACCTGTCACTAAATGATATGCTTACCACATTATAATTCTACACAAAACCTCCTGTGAGTTAAAATTCAAATAGTTAATTACTGCCTTTTCTAAAAACTAAGTTTCATATTTGACGAACTGGGTTGTTTCCAAAAACAAGTTTGAAGTGAGAAAGATTCGTCTAATAATTATGGCTTTCCTCTTGCAAAAAGATCAGTGTCAACTGCACCTCTCCGACTATTGAGCTTTTAATGTTTTTGAATCAAATGTATACACTTACCTTAACAGCACCCTTTACTTCATCATCATTTACAAACATACTAGACTGTCCATCTTTCACCAGTACCTGTAAAAGTATAATAAAGGCATGTAATATACATCTACTGACAAAAAATAAGAAGGCTCTATCTGAAGGGTTAGACGAAGTATACTGATATCTTCTCTTGTGAAACAACTATGTATGTTAAGCAGACCCTTAGTATCCGATCATGTAAATGGGAGTACATTTTTTAAAGCCTGATTTTTCTGATGAAAAGAAAATTTGCATCTCCCAAGAGATCAACGCTATTCTTTTACCATAGCTGCAGAAGATTGATCATACTTTGAATCATATGTGAGATGAGATACTTTCTGAAATAAGCTAGTCATCATATCTGTAGCACAAAACTTACCTTGCACTTCACGACACGTGTAACTGATTTGACCTTGGCTTCACAGAAGGCTCCCCTGTACTTCGCACTCACCTCTGTGCCCACAGGCAGAGATGGTGGCCCAAACCCCGGATGGGCCTAAGAGAGAAGAAAATAGTTGATTACATATCAAACATGGTATTCACAGAATGATAAGACCTATGAAAACATTAGTGTTTTGTTGGACATTTGTGATCTTTCAAATTGTCTTGAAACATATTCCACGTCGTCTTCAACTTCATGTATATTAGGCCTAGCAAATCGTTTATTCATCACATCTAAAAAAAAAACAACAAATTTGCTGGGAAAGATGTCCATTTGCAACAGTAAGTCTTATCAAGATAACGATATTTGTTTTGTAACTGCCGATGGCTATTGACACTATTGTGATAATCTATTAAAAATTATGGAATTCCCAACCATGAACCTAACCAACACCCCTTTTCCACATAAAGCAGCTGTGTCACATCAACCTAAAGGAAATGAAATAGGCCTACAGTTGGTGCTGCATTTTGTAGGGATATCTTCCCTTTCTATCTTTAGGATATTGGATGACTTTGAAGGGAAATTGGATGCAAATTAGAGTGACAAATGCCAGCTCAAAACTCAAGACAACCCCTGGTCTACTATGGGTCCACTCACCAGAACTAGATCTAAATATAAAACACCCCTCCCAAAAACACACACGACTGTGCACGTAGCACTAACGGTGAAAGGCTCTGCAGAAGGTCTTTCTCTCGACTACCACTGTACTAGACTACTAGAGAGATCGTGACAACTCATCCTCACATTGGTTGTTCATGTCTTTCAAACACACACTTGCGCATCACAATACAATTTGTCCATATTCTCAGAACTGACAGTGGTTATTCGTTAACTTCAAAGACATTATGATCCGCTAAGTTAAATGGCGATTCCTAGTTTCCTTTTCGTTAAAATCGTTCGGCCACTGTACGTTCACAATCCGTCCTGGTCGTCAGGACAAGCCGCGTCAGCTGAACGAAGCGCAAAACTGCCAGCATTGAATTCAAATGACTCTCCTTCAGAACACACCACAAACCCTAAATTTGTGTCCAAGACAAACTAATTGCTTCAATCACTATCTGCAGTGAAAATCTTACTCACAAATTCTTAAAACTGTATGTTTGACTCATTTCTAACAGTTAACATAACCCCTTAATTCATTGAATATCTTGTCGACGAGCACACTGAAAGCGATAGCAAGTAGGGTCACTTTTCACGGCGATGCAAACAAAGAAGGAATGGCAACAAAGTAAAACTCAGAACTTACCATGAATTATCAAGGTTTTATCTATAGGTTATCAACCACAAATGAGAAAACCATTAATTTTGTAAAGCTAGATGATTCAACAAGTTCGTGACAGGAACGGTTTTGAAGCGACGAAATCCATGAAGGGAACAACAACTCTACCTCCTACTTATCTCGACGCTGATTGGTCCATTGCCAAATGACCTAAAAATATGTCGTCCAATTGCGCCTCAATCATGCGCAGTCAAACTACACATCTGTGACCTTGGAATGGCGAACGGACTAGGAAGCTGCGTGACTTGATGCCAAATTTCTAATATACAAGGTAATTTCCAGGAACAAAACATATTTGTAATATAACTTGGATATGTATAGTCTACATTGCAGCTGAAATTGTAGGTCAACATTCATGTAAACTTTATAAAAATATAGTTTTCTGTCGTCGTTTCCAAACTTTTCATCCGGGCAATTTACCTATTTATGTGGCCGATAGATGGCGCTCCCACCGGTGTATGTGTGTGTAGTGTGTAGCGCGTTTTTCCGCGTGCTGACACTGTAGACGAAACATTCGCACCGTGGGACTTCGGAGCCGGGTGACTGTAGACGAGCACGAAGCGATTGGACTTGTCTTCATTGACCCCAAACTTTTAGGTTAAACCACACGGTGTACAAAATTGAATGTCCATTGGCATAATGGGAGGGGAATTAAATCTAAATAGGAACCTTGTAGTAGTAATTTGGTTCAGGAAAGAAACAGATGAAGGCGCAATCAGACTGTTGGGAGCTTTCTGATTCAGAAATGTTTGTGTGTGTATGTGTAGGGCGCAAAGGGGGTTCAGGAACACAGCCCATTTACTATTGTTTTAAGTTTAATAAGAAAATGATCTGAGGCAGTAATGGTACATTAGTAATCAGAGATGGACCCTTTCTGTCCATTCGTGTCATAAGAAGGGTGATAAGGAATGGATTGGAGAGAGCATGATGGAATTGGGAAGTGTTTGATTCAGAAAAAGTCATGACAATTTTTGTACATTTATTCATAGGATGTTTTGACTTGACCTAGAATGACTCCACTTCCCCATTTTCCATTCATAATATGGTGGATAACCAAAAGCCTTATGAGGTAGACTAATGGGATTTTAACCCAAGAACTGCATACCACGTATTTATACCCGGTACAACAGGTGAAGCGGATCCTCGCATGCGGTGGCTGTGTTTATTCATGGGGGCTTCTCGTTGTGCTGTGATATTTCTCACCATGTCACTTAAACTTGGGGTTTATCGGCCCCAATTTTGTCAAATTATCGCCCTAACATGTATTCACAGCTCAATAGACACTCCTTCACAAGGTAAAGGGAACTTTACCTTTAGAACAGTGAGAAATTCCATGCCCAAAGATGAAATCCTTGTGAACAGAAGAGAAGAACGAAAATCAAAGACCACATGGCCCACCCAAGTCCTCTCAAGTGGTCCAAAACTACAATCAAAAGAAACTACGATAATGCCAGAGAATATCAAATACTTGAAATACATGCAGTCTCTCTGTCTATACCATATTGAGTAATAACGCAGACTCCCCTGACCACTTGACACACTCAACAAGTTTCGCATTGACCAGCGATCAAGCTGTGTAGAGTGCAAGTGGTCTATAAATGATATGAATGAAAGGTAAAGTAGCCTATGTATCTATTAGTTTATATATCAGATAGCTCCCTTGTGCAATCATTAGATCACATGTATAGGTTTCTTTGTAGTCACTGCTGCCCCATCGTCAGCCGGTCTGATCTAATGAGAAATACCTAAGTCCACATGGTCACAGGGATGATAGCTTGCAGTTTACACTGAGATTCTATAATGTAAACATAAATACACCCCCTATGTGAAGTAGTTTCGTCGAAGCAGTTAGATTAGGTTATGAGTGAATCTGTGGCAGGAATGGTCTGTGGGACGAGGGGTGATAAAATTGGCACCCATATGGAATTGACATGTCGTTGTAAATATAATTCCTTCCCCTATCATTGGTTCATTGCAAAATATTATTACATGTAAAAAAAGGGTGGAGTTAGGGGAGGGACTAGAGAAAGACAGTGGTCAGTAAGGTGGTCAATCTGGGCCTGCATCGTGTCACTCCAAAGCCAGGGCGGAGTCTCCATAGTCAAAACAAGCACCCTGAGGCTAAGTATTAGTGCCAAGATCCAGATTGACAAGCCCGGCAAGGCGCGCAGCAGGGCGTTGTAGCCCTTAGGCTGGGTTGCAGTTCTAGAGTTAAAATGAAAGAAAAGTGTGGCTGGGGAAGCAAAGCCTTTCTTACTGAGAGTAGATTTTGTATCAGCCTATAGTGTTATTTCATATTAAGAATATCAAATTACATAAGATCCATAAGATTTTTTTGTAATAATGCAAGTTTTGTTTTGAGTATTCGTAATAACTGTTTTACAGTGTCATGTTTCTATCCAGAGCTACAGTGAATGTGTAGGGCAGTTATGACCTGTTGAGGGAACAGACCTTAGAAATAATTCATGTTTGAAATTGTTTTGCTTTTAATTTTGATTTTCTCTCCCCAGCTGAAGGCCTGGAAAATGATGGTCATCCTAGCCATCAATCTGGTCCATATCATTGTTTCTGGGTCAGACCAGTTCATAGCCCACGTCCTGCAGGGCCATGGGAAAAATTTTCAGAACGCCCGGAACATTGGACTGATGATCCCCGACGTTCTCCATGTCATCATTACAGTCTATCAGTTTTACAAATTTGTCAGATCTAGTGACAGACAGTTCTCTGAGCTTTGCTACAAGGAGGAAATTATCATCTTCATTGTCTTTATCAGCATTGGGACACTGTTTGGACGGATTTTGTGATGTTTTGCATGGAACTTATTCAGGACACTTTTCAGGACTTTGTTTGTTTGTTTGTTCGGAAGGCCTCTGTGATGCCATATCATTGTGAGTTGACATGATGTATGCTGAAATTGGAATGTTCAGTCTTGTACAGCTTATCATTGCATTCAGGATATAATAATAATAATAATAATAATAATAATAATAAAGGGCATTTATATATCGCCTCACCCCCGCAGGGGGTCACGATTTTGATAATCATTGATGTTTGTTGCACGGTGTCGTTATTTGCTGTTTGCTCAAGTCATACTGCCTGTCACAATGTGAATGCCAGAAAACTTGTAGAACATTCCATCAGGTAGGTACTCCTCTGCTGCTGGATCAGTTACGCTCACCAGGCTTCAAGTCTTTAGTTTGTGATGTTTCAGTAGATGTGACAGATTAGCTTGTGTCATCCAGATATCTATAAATTCTTAACACACAGTGGCTGGTTTGTTGCAGAGATGTGCTATGTCATAGATTGGGGGAAAAGACAGCATTTCCGTAGAAAAGACAGCATTTCCCTAGAAAAGACAGCATTTCCCTAGAACTTAAGGTCATCACAGCTGTAGGAGAGTGGCATGGGTCAGACTGATGGTAAAGTTCAGTGTGTCTCACGGCATTCCTGAGCATGGGAGTTGTCAGGTAAAATGCACCAGTAGAATTATATGTTAATTCAGGAGAGCCCCAGCGGTATACGGATGGCTAGGCATAGAACTCTGTCATATGTCAGTTTTTGGCACGTGGCACATAGGTACCATTGGCACATGGTAGTGGAGTCTTCCACTGAGTCACTAAAATCACGAGTGACATGAGTTTAACTCACTGAACCCAAGGCCATAGTGCACCGGCTGCTGCTGGTGCCTGACGATTTCTACCTTTTTTCAGAAATAACAAAAAAAATAGTGAACATGCATCAAATGTTATGAAACTTAGTGAATTGGTAGCATAATGAGTGTTCTTTGGATTTATAAAAGAAAAGGGAGAGAATTTGTGGCAAAAAAAATTCCCGACATTCACTGGAATAACAATAAGTTACCCTTAAAGCGCAAGACACTACTTGCCAAACCAAGGAAAATAATCCAAACTGTTACATGAAGTACAGTTGTCTTCGCCTAAAAACCCTCCGCCTTAGAGCCCAGTCCACCTAAGAACCCGCTTTCGTTGGGAAATGGAATTTTTCCTCTATAATTTACCACTCTAAGAACCTGCTCTGGGCCCTCCCAATTGAAAAAATCCGTCGAAGAGCCCGATGTCGGACCAAGATACCCAATTACTTATGGTATAATTCCACATCATACTGTCCACTTAAGAGAAACGCACAGTGCTAGATGTGCAGTAAAATGGGGATAGTGATGGAGGGAACAGGTATACAAAGGAGTGGAAGTGATGGTTGATGTATGACTGCATAATCAGGCCACGCTGTACTGTAACTATTTCTTTGTTTGACAACACGTGGGACAGCACTTGTGATTGGCTTTGTGGACAAGGAGGTGTAAGTCTAGCCTCCGGACTGGTCAGCTGTTTTGCTTCTTTGGTCTGTCTGTAAATACTTGAGTCACTAATGTGATTATCCGCGGGGTAGCATAGCAGTATCATGTTTTCGACAATGATACCGTTATGTGAAAACTCACACGGCGTCTAAGCGCTAGGCAGTATTGATACAAAATATAACTACATGTATACGCTAAAAAGATAAGGAATTTGCTACATCTAATTATAACACACACAGAGAAGAAGGCTGTACTTATTCACATAGATAAATCTTTAAGTAATGAATGGTAATGATCAACTAATCATGGTAGTGAAGACAATCTGTGGTCAGATGGGTTGTGTAACTGTTCAATTCGCCTTAGAACCCGTCTGCCTAAGAGCCCACTTTTTTTGTCTCCCGATGACCAGGTTCTTAGGCGGAGACCACTGTATATTCATATAGGTCTAATCCAAACACAGAATTATGCATGTACCAATTCGTCAGCTTTGATGCGATACAGTTCAAACATGGGGCAGCATAAGGAGCTTTCTACAAAAATATGTTATTGCTGCTTTTCAGTGTCAGCGAGAAAGATGTATGAAAGAATGTGATAGCTGTATCTAAAGCAAAATGATAAATAGATAAGATCACTAAATTATTGTTGAATTAGGCTCATATTGCACATGTGACATGAGGAAGAACACAACGTATGTGTATCGCACAGGGATCGAGCACCAAAACCATACTAGATCTAGATCCAGTTTCCGCATGTTGATGTGGCAGTGATACATGCATGCAATGCATACATTTTGCAGCTGTCTAACAAAATTCATATCAGGAAGGCCTTCTATGTCACTTTTGTCAGTTGAGTTGGATTCTACATTGGAATCAGTCGTCATAATCATCTCCAGTTTATCGAGAGTTGAAAGATGCCATCGTTAAAGATGAAAACAACGCGAACAATGAACTAGGCATAGGTCAGGATTTCCTCACCTACAAAGTTATTTTAGTAGTTTCCTCTAAGTGTGTTATGTATGATCGTGTCTGATTGGCTGTAAATGTGTATAGCTAAAAATTGACCAATGGAAAGATTGTTTGACTTCATAATCTACAAGAGAGTCCCATACCGATATAGTCAGGGTTAGGCTGCAACGGTTGCTGAGGAATATCGATATAGTCAGGGTTAGGGCTCAGTGAGTTAAGAACTCTCTCAGTTTAGAATGAGAATACAAGAAAGCCAGGCATATCTTTCTGGAAATATCCTTGTCAAAACTTCCGTATAAGCGATTGTTGCCATATCATCTAGTTATTGGACTGGATATGAAATTGAAAGCAAATATTCCTTGTCCTCAGTCAAAATGAGTCATAAGTCTCTGGACTTCGATCAGAGAAAAGTGGGATTGATTGTGATAAAGATGATTTGATATCAATGTCTTTATATTGTAGTAGAAATTGAAAGAACAGGATGTTGGGAAAGAAATAATATATTTTAGATTTATATGCTGAACTGTTCCCTTTTGCCCATTTTTTTTTTTTTTCTGGATTTTATCAGATGCTGCGGGGTCATGCCCGTCTCTTTAATTTGGACTGTCTCTTGCTACAGCCAACTGAGCTGAATACTTTATTCACCACATGAAAATAAAACGTACATGTGCAGAAACACTTCGAAGCTTCAGTTTGGTGGAATATTGACATGAGACTCATTTTGATTGGCTGTGAGACACATAGTAAAGTTGTGAGATGATAGTACTTCAAGTTAGAAACCTGATACAGAGTTTTCCGCTATGATAAGGCTTTACAATAGATAAACCCAACAAATCATCGTTTTCCTCTTTTTTTTTTCCCCCAGAAAGAAAACTTTGCCTGAAAATTTTGAATAAGAAGTTAGATGTACATTTATTGGCTTCCTTCTTGTGGTGTTGTTTTGGAGCCTTATTGGAGAACATTCAATTTGTAATCTAGCAATATGTGTGCTTGAAATATTCAAGTACCATCATTTGTACATATATACTTACACATGTTATACACAGAGAAACAAGGGTTATTTTGAATATGAAAATACATTTGATATGGAGATTTTACTCTAATTATTTGATAAGGTAAAACTGCTATTGTCTTTTTTGTTTGTTTGTTTGTTTTTTGCTCTTATATTGATTCTTTTGTCAACTCATTTTAGACAACAAATTTTATGTACATGATTATGTTTGTAAGGCCTCTTTTGTTTCACCAGCATCATTTTGATGCTGTAACCAAAGAACATTTTTCACTTTGTGCATACATGTCCTGTCCAAATAAACTAACTCATTTTACAGTAATTTATCCAGTCAGAGGTTTATACATAGGGAATTTTCAAATATCTGTACATAGCACTAAGTGAGAACAGTTGCTGGAATCTCATTTTGTGTTTTTCTGCTGATGCTGGATTGTTCCTATGCAAAACTTCATTGTATATCAAAAGACTTTTAAATATTGTTTCATAGGCTTTGAATTGATAAGCAAGAAGTTTTTTTTTTTTTTTTTCAGATTTCTGCTGATTATAGATTGTTAGTTTTGCTTCTTCTTAAGAAAAATGTCACACAATAGCCATCATTTATCTTGTTTTTGCTGTTGGAAATGCAGTAAGTTGGTGATCCCACAGCTCAGAAACATCTCATTGTCATGTAGTTGAAAATCAAGTTTCACACTGGAATGAAAGCTGAATGAAACTTCTTGTCTGATGTCCAGGTAAATGTGTTTTCAAATGGGAAATGAAGTGTTTAGCACTCACACACATTTCTGAGAACAATGAGAAGGCTGTGTCATATTGGTGAAATCAAAGAACAGTAATATTTCGTGTCTAAATAGGTTTGGAAGGCTTAATTTTTGTATGCAAAAACTTGTGGCAATCATATTCCATCTAGAGTCATTTGAGAAACTGCCATATGCATGTCTATTGTCCTATCTCCGCTTACAGCTCACGCTTTGTTCATTTTGTTAGATAAATACCAGATCCCTCTAATATACAATATACCTCACTCAAGACCCTGGGAACAAGCAATGACATATCACTTGATGATATGCCATTTTTTTTTTTTTTTTTGTGCGTCAGGTTTCCTGTTTATTGCACACAGACTGTCCCCACAGGTATGAAACTGTCCTTGTGTCTTCATTGTTCAAGGAAACAGTCACTTCGTTTTTACCTAATCAGGGAACTAGCGTTTTGTCTCATTGCTGAGGTGTTTCTGCTTTGTAAACACTACTGACTTACCTTCATTTGTGATTTTTTTTTTTTTTTTTTCATTATATTTTTTGCTTTGTTTTTGTTTTTATTGTTATTTGAGATGATATGAACAGTGAGATTGTCAACATGTTCAATTTTGTCTGGAGAGGAAATTGAATTTTGTGAAACTGGAGATATGAGGCAAAAGAAAAAAAAAAAAAATGGGAAACTCAGATTTATTTCCTTTGCATCTTGTTTCCTGTTGATTCAAAATTTTAGCAAGTTTTCCTCCTCTGAGTAGTCTGAGTAAGAAAGGGAAAACGTCAAGTAAAAAAATTTAAGTGATCTGTGTAATGAAGAGACATTTTTTTTTTTTTTTCACGGTTTCATATATATATATGTGTATACATACATTTATGAGCTGAAGATTCATACTGAAGGAGTTGTGATTTGTATTTCTCGTGACAGTGTGACACTGGGTTATTAAGAAATGTAGTAGAACACTCCGTCCTCTATTATATATTAGATAAAATGGAAAAATTAATACATTATATGCTGTGGCATGTTTTTTTTTTCTGTCATCTGAAGACTCAGTGGAGTTACTTATACAGGCATTTGGGGGGGGGGGGGGGGGGGGGGAGAA
>JBCAUA010000013.1:1100559-1116434 GCA_038406235.1 Peronia verruculata | reverse complement strand
AGAGAGAGAGAGAAAGAGAGAGAGAGAGAGAGAGAGAGAGAGAGAGAGAAAGAGAGACGGGGGGGGGGGGGTTCATTTGATTTTTGTGGCAGAGAAAATCTTCAAACAGCAAATCTTTGTGTGTTTTGAGTGTGTGTGTGTTTATGTGTGTGTGTGAGAGATCCCAGCAAGCGAACTAAATTAACTCTCTTTGCCACACTATAAGCAAACATTGAAAGGAAAGGGGAACAATCACTTTTGCCCCTTTTTTTAAAAAGAAATTTTCTTTGTATGTTTATTTACTTTACTATTTTTAAAAAAAAATTAATTCTGATGCACTCAATGAACAATTACGAAGAAGTAAATCATTATTAAATGATTTCAATTCTTTTTGTTTCGGGCAGATAATAAAATGGCTCAAAATTGTCTTTGAGTTAGTCCTCAAAATGCGCAACGTTTCGTACAAACCATAAAATGTGTAGATCAACAGTTCTCCACACACTGTCAAATGTACTGATCAATAGTTTTCTACAAACTGTAAAGATCAATGCACTGTCACATACGCGGTTTCAAAACACAACGGGAGAGTGGAGGGCCCGGAGGAATGCCAAGCGAGCCAGGAAGTGATAACAAGCTAGCGGTATGATGTCCGGCCAACTCCTGAGCCACGGGCTGACCTCAGGATTTTCTGGCTTCGCGCCCTTGCTGACAGGAGGTGAGGGACCTGTCCTTATAGTATAAACATACTCACGGGAGCCGATTTCGTAAAAGTTACTGTTACTCTTACTGGTCCCGTAACCCGTCAGGGTCGTAGGGGCGCTTCATGGCGGATGAACGCTGGATCAGCAGGTTCCACTTGGTGCGGTTGTGGGCGAGTGCTTGTGTGACCGCAGAGCTTTTTCCTGTCCATTCAAGGATGTTGTCGGCCCACTTCTTCCTCTGTCTGCCCTGTCTTCTTTTCCCCTCTACTGTTCCCTGCAGGATGGTCTTTGCAAGTCCTTCTGAGCGTGTTACGTGCCCATACCATCTGAGTTTCGTAAAAAGACTCGTCCACAAACATAATATTTTTTTAGTTTCTTCCCAAACAGGAAAAACTGTACACATAGTAACATGATACGCCTACTGTATGGCCTTGAGGAGCCCGGGCCTGAGCCTTGTCTACTGGGACATGCATGGCACATAATATTCATGAAAGGGGTCGACAACCTGGTACAATACCAGAGATGGTACAGTCCATTATGGCACATTTCAACCTTTTATTGTCGACCAATTACAACAGTGGTCCCCAACATTTTTATCGCCGCGGACCGTTCGTTTCACAATTTTACCTGTGGTGGGGGGAGGGGGGTTGGGGGTAATTCACTCGACCAAGTAAACTTGGTTACTTGGCGAGTGTATATTTTGTGCTCGTCCGAACGGGCATCTGTACGTTTGTTAAAACATTTCATATCTTGAATAAAAGTAGATTTCTGTCACCGCGATTCGCATGACAAGTAGCATAAAAAAAAAAGTCGTTAGACTCAGATTGTAAATAAAATGAAAATAATCAAATATTTCTTGTGCGGTCTGGTACCAATTGATCCACGAACCGGTACCGGTCCGCGGCCCAGGGGTTGGGGGATCACTGAATTACACCAACCCATTACATTAACTTCAAAACTAATGTATGAAATATAGGTTTAAATCCCCCAAGAGCTCAGACAGACGGTCATGGGCTCAAATGGTTGAAACAGAACTGCCCTTTTCCACAGGTGAATATTACGGTTATGAAATAACTCCATAACACTGCAGTTTTTCTTGCCACATCTAAGGCTAAGCGTAGAAGTTTTGAAGAATCGGCACCGTCAAAGCTTTGTTCATTATACGTATATAATCTAACCTTTGCTTAACTTCCAAGAAACATCATATTATTGTCAGATCGTCTCTTATTACCCTGGCCTGGAGTTTAAATATCATTTCTTGATGATGATTATATAAATATTACTCAAATGTCCCCAACAGGGCTGCGATTCTTTTATTTTTTTTTCTACTAACACCCCCGGTTAATCTCCTTATGTTTAAGTGGAAGGGATGAACATTCTGTTTGCTGAACACTCTTGAGTTAATCGTGTAACAGAGACACTCGACTCCTCCATCTACGCGGTGAATCATAGTGTGCTATGAACGATTACACGGTAATACAACATGACCGACTGCTGTGTAGCTCATTATCATAGTATCAGGCAATACTATACAGTCATACAGTAACAGGATCCTGTGGGCCTTAGTAAAACTGTACAACAAGGATAGCCTACAGTATGGATTTCGCCAATCTGTCTACATGAAAAAAAAAACAGGAAAAGCTCCTGGCATACTCTTCAGCAGCACATAAAATTGTAGTATAGTAATGGTAAATAATACCAGATTTGGGGCCAAAAGAGAAATTAATGAGAGCCAAAAAGTAGAAAATCCTACTAAAGTAGGAAATTTGACATTCCTGATAAAAAAAAAAAAAAAAATAAAAAATAAAAAATAAAAAAATGGATAGAAAGAAATAAGATAAATAGATAAAATAAAAGTAATAAATTAATTACATGAAAATAATTCTCGGTTCCTTAACTTCGCGGTGTCAATCAGTATGTCTCCCTCCTACTACAGAGAACAGTCGACAGATTGAACTGAAGCGAATAAGAGGTAGGCTGAAGAAAAGACGGATCGACAACATTCAGACACGAACTCGAGAACATCTTGGGAAGTCCAAACCCAGATTCTACTCCATAACCGGGACAGCTAGAGAAGGCTGGTGCATTGGACACTGGAAAGTTGGTCAGGAGGTGTCCCAATCATTGCGGGTAGAGTAGAGGGTTGACTGTTTGTTTTGTGTTGGGGTTTAACGACACATCAGCACGATCACGGCCATATTGTGTCAAAAAACGGTACGATACGTTTACACGTCAAGAAGAGAGGAAAGAGAGTGGGACGGAAGACAAGAGCAAAGATAAAGGGAAGAGATGTTCCCTTTGGAACGTAGAGGATAGCATTCCATGGGACATATCCCACAGATGGCGGGCTTTCTCCGCCTGCAGGTGGGAGCAAAGAATCTAATTATAAACTCCGAGCCCTCGCGGGGAGTAAAGGATCGATATGAAGATTATTAAGACACCAATAATAAATAGGCTAAATGAATGTTGGAGTCAGCTTTCCTTTGAAAGGACTCAATTTCAGCCAATGGTTTACTAATGGTATCCGATTTCCCCTGATGATAAGCCGTATGGCCAAGTCTCTGGTAAGGGTGGGGATTAAGAACAAGTTCATTACTCTCATGTTTACATTGTGCCTGTGTTTAACGTCCTTTGACATAACACATTTTTCATCTCAGTTTAATCAGTTGCGGCGAAACACACGCCTTTCAACCTCCTACAGGTGGTTATCTCGCTCCATCACCTGATTCTCAGACAAAGTTTATTACTTTTCATTCACCGTAACTGTGCTAAAACAGAGTCGACATACCCGTCTCAGCTGGTTAGAAGACGAACATAACAGCGAACTTCAAAAGAGATATACCCGAGATATCTGCACGCGAGGTGGTTGAAAAGCGGAAGCAGGACAGAGTGATGAAAAGATGAACAGAGATCGCAAAACTAGATCACAATTTCCTAAAAATAGAGTTTTCAGCGAATAAGCTTTTTTTTTTTTGTCAAAGTACGGTGGCACTGTTTATCCGCGGCCCTACCGGAGCGGACACACAACTGGGCTACCGGACATTCAACTAGAGTGTCAGACAATAGCCAAAACGTCACGTCTTCAGTCCCTGTTTTCTCTTAAGTGGCAGACCTATTTTCTCTCCGAGAGCGACGTACATGACATAAGAATGACGTTAAGAGATGACTGAAGTAATCCCATCGATTGCAGACTACAAGTGAGAACGAGTGCCACATATTGTAGACACTGACAGATGGACAGACAACTTAAATGGTACTGTACCTTCCTCTTCTTCTATTTTTTTGTTCCTATTCCCACTATTTTTATTTTATTTATTATTATTATTTTTTATTATTTTTTTTTTCGATTTTGTGTATTTGTTTCTTTCTTTCCATCTACGCAAATTTTGATTCTGTCAGTCTGATCCAATTGTACATACAGAGACTCCCGCCTGCAGTCGGGTGCACACCATTCCGAACTCGGAGCCGACAGACAAATACACATCACTCGGGCCGATTTGAGAGGTCGTGCAAAAACAAAACAAAAAACACAAACAGGACTCCCAAAAGGACTAACGTCATCAAATATTAACGGGTCTGCGTCTTCCATTTACGTCATAACACGCGGAGTCGAGTCTGTTTGCTTCTGCTGAGATTTCATGGCAAATCAGCACGATTACGGCCACACTGCTCTCAGCTGACTTGCTGATAACGTTCACAGGATTAAGATGTATTACGAAATTATATCAAAGGATGTATTAAAAAAAAAAAAGGGGGTATGTGTGTGTGTGTGTGTGAACTGAGTAAAAAAAAAAAAATTTAAAAAAATGTGGACTACTAAAGATTGCAAAAGGAAACTGCCGAGTTAACTCAGCATATTTGTTTGTTTATATTGGGATCTAACGGCCATCAGCACGATCACGGCTAAATTGTGTCAAACGCGGTAAGATGCGTTTGTTTGTTTGTGTTAAAATGTAAAGGTATATCAGCACGATCACGGCTATATTGTGCCAAGCATGGTAAGATACGTTTACACATCCAGAAGAAGAGAGGAAAGAGAGCGGGACAGTGGACAGAAGCAAAGAGTGGTATCATTCCCGGAATGTCGAGGACTGCATTCTATGGGAGACATCTCACTGATGGCGGACCTTCACAATGAGAGCGAAAAATCTACTACACCGGGCCCCAGCGGGAGAAAGGGTGAATATAAAAAATATGTGTGTTTGTGGGTAAATATATGTATACGAGTAAAAAAAAAAAAAAAGAGCACTGACGATTGCAAATGGAAACTGCAGGCTTAACTAAGCATGAATCTAAAGAACGGCTAGCCATCCAAAAGAAAACAAGCATGCAGCTTGTGACAGGATGCAGGCTTGGAAATGTTGAAAACTTACTGCGGATGTTACTTACATTTAACATTCGAATGGAAATCTATGGCACTCCAGTTATTTATGTCGAAATTTTTCTGTTTAAGAACTATGAATGATCGAAGCTGATGTAACCCATGTGACAGATTAATATGTACGCTGCTGATTCAACTTAAAAACAGAATAGCAGATGAAATGATGAAGTGCATTACCGTTTATAGCCGCCCGCCTTGGTGGCAGCCATGGAAGATTTCTTGGAGGCTCGTAAGAACTGGAAACACATCTTCCACTGGATCTAGTCCCTCGTACTAAGTGTGATAGATATCCTTAGTCACCTGATGGTACCACTGACTGTCAGGCAAACAGAGATACACTGACAGCTCTAATGGAGCCATCACCTGTGCCTGCACTGCCAACATAGGACTGACGCATAATCCGTCAAGTTGTAAGAACATCTAAGTCTGTTTGTTATCGGTATGTACACCACTTGACTGCAAGACAAACATCTCTCGGGTACATCAGTGCACAGCATCAAATTAAGGATAACGAACTCATTATCTTAGGCTAGCCTGAAAAAAAAAAATCTTCCAGAATGACTATCAAAAATACTCGTGACTATTGAGCTTGTTTTGGATGAAACAAATATTACTAACTGAAACCTCATGAGGTGAACCCTCTTGGGGTATAACAGCCATTTTGACTGTCCGCCAAATTATTTCCATTTGCTGGGTCGGCAAAAGAGATATGAGGCAAGTATTGAAAAGAAGGAATGAATGACTTTTCTCGTTATTTGAAATACTTGACAAAGAGATGCAAAATTTTATTGCTAATCGTGATTTTTTTTTTTTTCTTCCTCAGATTTTTTTTTTTTAAATCTCCACAGTTCCCACATAATCGGAGCAAAAACTATTTCTACTTCTTAACAATGTTTGTGTGGTAACTCTTGTACTTCGCAAAACAAAAGAACCTTTTCTCGGGAAAAGGCATCGTGCTTGTTTGGCCTATTCTGCTGACTGCCTATGCCGGTCCTCTGAGACAGCGGATTTTTGCCAGGCATCAATCAGTAACTGAATAAAATATCACTCTTGCATATTATATATTGGGTTAGCATCGGCACGCAAGACGGCCTATATCCCCTTGCAAGTCCAACCAAATTAATCCAAATTTAAATACTATTTCTCATACGATCGATCATTTTTCTTATTCACGAAAAGATGTTTTCTCTTGTATGCACAATGTACTACTTTACCTAGTTCCCACTATTACACAATTTCCACAGTTGCGGTTAATGCATAAAGCTAAAATCCTAATTGGCAGCGATCTTTTACAATCCTCCATAGACTATTAAAAGAGAAAAGAAAACACATGAATGTATAGTTCAAATTATAGGCTATAATTCAGCATTTACTCTATATAAAATTAATTGAACCACTTCGATATAAAATTAATTGAACCACTTCCTTCTGAAAACAAAGGCGTGTCTACACCACTACCGGTAAATGTGTGTGTGTTTGTGTGTGTGTGTGTGTTTCCCATAAGTATTTTGTTCCTTCATATCTATAAGCCGAGTCAACAGTTGTACTGAGCGTCAATCCTTCAGTGTCTATAACAAATTTTCACCAAGGCTGCCAATACTATCCTTGAATAAGACTGCACAAATCGGTACCACTACTACTTTGCGCTCCCGAAAAACAACAACAACAAAAAAATATTAGGTTAGCAAGACTGAATGGGCGAAAAAAGTTCACGTCAAATTGAACCAAATATTTCAGATGAACAACGTTTTGGTGTGGACCGCGATCAAACTATGCACAGCAAAACAGGTTAGAAATCACTCCGAAAAATTTCATAAAAATCACTGATTCACTGATATAAAAAGTACTGAAGAACGTCCACATCTCCGGGACTAATTGTGCTTTCCCACCACACACTGATGTCAAATATCGCGGTCATGTGGATAGTTTTTCGGGGCCAGCACGCATTTATCGATTTATACACGACGATATCTACATACATGCCGTGAGGGTCCGGAATGCTCGGAATATATCGCCTTTTCTGTGTGCGCTCCAAACTGATGTATGAATCATCCGTTATCGTCTTCACATATCGGGAAATGTTGGTGTCTATCGAGGCAACTTGTGCGATTTCTTGCCTCAAACTGCAGCCATTTCTAATCCCTAATATTCGCTCAATAGTCTGAATATGGTAGATGGAACATGGTACATTACGTGGAAGACTGATATTGGTACTAACTTTTTGGGTAACCGTGCATCAGCACGATTACGGCTACATTGCAAACGAATACGATACCACTGACCATCATGAGTAAAAAATATTTTAAAAAAGCTACTCCAATGGTCACAGTTTATCTTTGCCTCAAGACTTATTGGAACGCTCCGAACAATCACTCCTTCAACAGTGTAAGAAACAAATATATGACTTTCTAACATGGCAGATACACATCCCAAAATGAATGAAACGTATTAAAAAGTCATGCCAAATTAAGGAATGCTCTCTGCAGAAGGAACACCCGTATCTCTTCTCTAAAATGAACAAGAGGCAAGAAAATCGATCTGGTAGCATAGAGCCGCAGTCTGTGACCCATTCCAAACTTGATAGAGCTTAGTCGTCAAACCCATGCCAACAACAACAACATACACGATTACAAGACCATTAATGATGTGGTCGTGTCTGGTACAACAGATGTTGCCGCTGTGAAATTCAAGGCTAGCTGAAAACTATTGTCAACCTCAGCATCTGTCTCGTACGTAACAATAGAACCACACCACATCCATATGTGTCCAGCGAGTCATCTTCAAAATAACACATCCAATTTTCACAAGAGATAAGATCTGAATGTATTAAACACACAAGGTAGATGCAGGCCCTCTACAGAGCGATATTTCCACAAGTGTGGGTATATAATAAAAGAACATAACATAACTATATCGTGGACAGCCGAAAGTTTATATCAATCCCTGGAGAGCCAACAGGAATATCGTCAGTGCTCTGCCATACTGGCGTAATTAAGTAAGTTCCATGATAAAATGCATTCTTGAGCAGGAGAGCCTGCCAATAATGTCACTGAAAACGGATCGTGCCCATGGAATACTGTGTTTATTCAATCAATACAATCATAATGGCATTACCCATCAAATAATTAACTAGCCCTACAAATGGTGTTCCATTTTTTCTTTTTTTTAAATATCTCAAAAGTGCTGAAAATATCATTACTGTACAAGAGAATAATGACGATATTTTGTGGATAGATAGAGGGAAGAACGAACATAATTCAGAGATAGAACTGTCAGTATAATTAAATTGCATCATGTATCAAAACAAAATACGGCAAGCAAAAAGCGTTTGTTTCTTGAATTTCAAGTCAGTTAAATTGTGATAAAACACAAAACTACAAGTACACAGCAAAACAGCAGCAGCAGCAGCAGCAGCAACAATAAGAACAACAACAACAACAATGGATCACATACACAAACACACAAAAGAAGACGAAAAGTGTTGGTAAGTTCTATTTCAAGTCAGTCGTATGAAAACATACAGAATTACACGTACATAGGAAAGAAACCGTGATCAGATAAACAAGTGGGCAACCCAAACCAACAAAGAATCAAACGCAGCTTCATACAGAGCCTGATTCAGCTCCAATGTTGCGCCAGCATTTTTTTTTTTTCTGAGCGAATCAACCAAAGTGATGGAGTGACAGGTTTACATTCCTGTCCTGAATAACCGAGTTATGAGTTATACACATGTACACGATGAAAGCAATAGTGGATGGGTTGAGATGGAGGAGGGTGGTACCACTAACACTTCATCAATGCCGGGGCATGTAAGAAATAGTTAGGAAATCACTATTTTTTCAGGAATGGGGACTTTCCCGCCTAGGGATAAACAAGAAGGGACAAATATTTATAATTCGACATGTTGCGAGGACGCTGTAAGTGCCAGGCCTGGGCTGGATGGGATTGAGAATTTATATCTTAAAAGGATCAACTGAAATTGCTGGTATGTCAAGGTTTCCTAGATGGTAGGAGCATGTGATGCCAAGACAGAACTCTCTTGCTGTTACACTTATGCATAATCTTTGGACATTTTCATCCCTAGAGCCACGATTATAATCATCACTCTTCTATCTTTATATAGTCGAAGCTGGTTAAAGTCAACACTCCAGGACCGAAAAAAATCGTTGCCTTTAAAAGAGGTTGAGATAAATCATTTCAGAGATATAAAGAAAGAAAGAAAAAAAAGGGGGGGGGGGGGAGGGGGGACTGTAAAGTAGTCATGAAGTAGTCATTGTATTATCTTGAGGCAATAATTCAGATGAGTCGATCTTACACATGGTCTGTGCCATTTTCATTTTTGAAATACATATATCAGTACATACGTCATATTGTTTGTTTGTTTGTTTGTGTTGTGTTGAGGTTTAATGACACATCAGAACAATTACAGCTAAATTGTGCTAAAAACGGTAAGATACGTTTTCCTGTCAAGAGGAAGGGAGGAGAGAGAGAGCGGGACAGAAGTCGGAAGCAAGGAGAGATATAAGAGATGTCAGCCTGGAATGTCGAGGGTGGCACTTCATGGGAGACATCCCACCGATGGCTGGCTATCACTGCCTGCAGGTGGGAACAGGGAACCAACGTAACCCCGGGCCCCTGTGGAGGCTCATACGTTATAATGACATGATAAGAGTACAAAGTTATCACAGGATGTGGAGTGTTTGTAGTTTGGAAAGGAATT
The DNA here is from genome assembly GCA_038406235.1 of Peronia verruculata. Lineage (NCBI taxonomy): Eukaryota > Metazoa > Mollusca > Gastropoda > Systellommatophora > Onchidiidae > Peronia > Peronia verruculata. The sequence continues at coordinate 1,106,653 of JBCAUA010000013.1, read as the reverse complement.
CCACTGCTTCGTTTCTAAAGTATAGTGAAGGGGTGTTTGGCTAATTGAGTAAGTTAGTATTTTGATGATGGTATTTTAGATATTCATTTTTGAGGAATATTTTAAGTTTATGAATTAGCTTGACCCAGTAAGAATATAACGTTTTACTAATGTGGCGAGTTTCTGAAAAGAATTTCATAGAAAACGTAATACCCTGACTGAGTCTTTGACCAGAGCACTAGAATTTTGTTGACGATATTCTATTATTCATCTTTCAAGGAATAGCAATATATGCTTTTCTATGACACCTTACATCTAGAACTTTACGAGGACCCATGAAATTTTGAAAGGAATTACTTTATAAAGTATGATGAGAGAGTGGTTGACTAGGTTGGAGTGCTGTGGTATTTCTAGCGATATTCTATAATAGATTTGTAAGAAATATGATGAGTTCATGCTTTAAAATGATCCGATAAGAGCATAATGTAACTACAGAGTCTGAAGTTTTGAAACTGAATAAATTCCATTGATATGTATGACCAGAGTGCTTTTGACCACCCAGCCTCTGACAATTTTACTGTAAACCTTTTCAGGGTCAGGATGTTTGTGTCTCCAGCCAACTTCTCTTTTGACACGAAATCAGTGATCCTCATCAATTGCTGAGGATGTGATTTCCAAATCGGTTTTGGGATTTTGTAATCTAGCTGACAGTGGGATGCAAAACCTAAATGTGAGTTTTTGAAATGGTTCATTAACTCTCGATGGTAGTGATCTCAGTATTGAAACAGTTAATCCTTTCAGTCCAGTGGAGATTTTTAAAGCTTCAGCCATTTTTTGAAGTGGCCAATTTACATAATTTACACAAGAAATGAAGAAGAGAGGATTCTCATATCGAAGCAATAGGCCTACACTGCTGGATTTTATTATCATCACACGAAAATGCAACACAAATATGAACAAATTTTCGGCGTCAGATGCCCTCGTCAGGAAAATGCTGCTCAAAAGAAATCTAAATTCTCTTACACAATTTACTCCTGGCCATTTACAAAGATCGAACACCAAGGAGCTGTGGAGGGGGCTAGAAAAAGAGAAAGTCAGAAGATTAAGTGGATGGACTTTACATCAGAATAGACAGGGGAAACCTTTTACGGAGATCTACGGCCTAGTTCACACCTGTAATAAACAGAAAACATTGGTGTACAAGGCACCCCAATGACCCCATCCAGCATTAAGGATGCAAGACTGACAAAATTTAGTATTACTAAAAATGGCATGTCATCTTCCTGGAAGTGCAGGATGTTTTGATGGAAGGCATTGTTAAAGTTGTTTTGTCATTTGGCCAAAGTTGTTTTGTCATCTGGGCGAGTCTCGGTAGACAACAGCGAGAAACAAGAGCTGGCAGGTTGGTCTTACCTGTCGTCCTGCTCTGATGGTCCGTTGGCCACAGGGTGAGCCTGGGCGTAGATATTAGCTTGTGGTTGTGGTGGTTGTGGTGGGGGTGCCATGGGTGGCGGCTGACGGTACAGACCTGGTGAGAGTAAATGGTAGTCATAAAACTACATCTTCTGAGGAATCTACATAAAATCTCCTTACAAGTTTTATCCAAATACGTGTAATATATGAATACCAGAAAACTCATCTCATGAACATGTTCAACATAAGTATGGAAGGTTTCAGTCATCAGCAAAGACAAAAAAGTTGTAGTAGTAGCATGAATATCTCAGAAACAGATGTGATCTGAACTTTCATCCCCTATGGATTGTGAAAGGTACCACTATGTTTTTGATGTTACTGGGGATTGACAGATAGACCTTAATTTGAAAACAGTTGAAACTGTGAAGGAAAGTGTGGCCCTTTGTCCCTTCATTATCATCACATGCAACACTTGTTAAAAATGCATCTCATGAATGTCTGGTATAAGGAGGCTGCTTCTTGATGGAGAAGGTGAAAATGGAGAGGCTTTAATCAGTAGCATGGGCTGTCTCAGCGCTGAGGTGGATCATCCGATCAGCCTCTTCTCTGTTTCTATCATTTCCTCTTTTATATTTTCAGAACCACGGAATTTTCAATTTTCAGTTCACAGCAGGAAATACATTACTAGAGAGCACAAAGACTCTGAACAGTTTTTATGTCAGTACACAAAAAAGATTTTCAAACGTGCATGAAAGTATTTTACTGCACTCTGTTGCTCAAATTTGTGCCTGCTTCTCATACTTATCAAACCAATAGATTTGTTTGGACCAGGTGAAAGGCTGGAAATCCCCATCTAATTTTAGTAGGGGGGGGGGTACAAACACTCCAAAGTGTTCACTCCCATTCACATAGAAAAAAATATTAAAAATGCACAGTGCTGGTTACAACTGTTCTTGGCTCTCGTGGTGGAGCAGTAACAAATACCAGTGAGTATTCTATTGTTAACAGGGGGTACAAACACTTTGCCGGGGATTTCCAGATATTTGCTTAGTCGAATAATGAACTATTATTTAACTTCCACATATTAATTTGATGCCCACTTGAACCAACACACAAATAGATCATTGTAAGCCAAATTAACACACATCCACTTACTGTTTAAGGTTTCCAGTGCAGTCAACATAGCCTGGGAGAAATTCTCAGCATCTTCCCTTGATGCAAAGTTGAGACCATAGACCTGACGACTGTCTCGCCATTGATGGAATGTCGGAGTGGCTTGGTTGTATTTCAGCCCCTTCAGTATAGCACAGTTTATCACCACCTGGAAGTATAGAAACAAGATGAAATAAGGTAAGATAAACTTTATTTGTCCTCAAAAAGTCAAACTAAACATAAACTTAAATAAAAAAAAAAAAAAATATTTGCTTCTTGCTATTTGGAGGTCTTGGTTCCAGTTCTTTTAGTACAGCAGTTTATCCCATAGCAAAATATAAAAATAACATCATGATATATGGAAATTCTAAGCTATTTATTTCTTGGAGACCTTGGCTCCAACCCCTTCACTATAGCAGTTATTGTAACCTGAAAATACAGAAATGAAAAAAAAAAAAAAAAAATCTCTGGAAATTTTTACATAATTGTTTGTCTAGCTCAACTAGATAGAATAACTGTTTTTCAACTGTCTGGCAGTAAAGTGACTAACTTAATTTATTTTCACCATATCAAGCTCCAAAATAAAATGCTTCATGATATCAATCTTGAAAGTACGTTAATAACTCTCTTCCTTGATTTCAGTTGACAGTCTCTAACAACAGGATGTTTCCCCATCTGATCCTGACAGATAATACCAACATTCCTTTTCCTGTTCACCACAATGTGACACTCTGCCTGGACAACTTTGATGTTTCAAAGAGATAACCCATAGGTAAAAAACACATTAATTTTTCATTCTCAGTTTTCTTTGAGCTATTTGACAATGTATGACAATGCTTCTGTCTTTAAAAAACAGAAAATTATTCCCCCCAAAAAATGACACAAAACTTTGTTTTTTAAGAAAAATTAACGGAACAAAACAAGAACAACAAAAACAACAATAACAACAAAACAAACAATAAAAATTAAATCAATATTTCTTTTGAAATTAAGTTTTGTAGTCAATGGACTGAAAAAAAAATATGACACAAAACTTTGTTTTTCAAGAAAAATTAACAAAACAAAACAACAAAAAAACAAAACAAAACAAACAAAAAATAAAGACTGAATCAATATTTCTCTCAAAGTCAAGTTTTTGACGTGAATGCACTTGCCCACAAAGTTTAAATGTCAATCTGAAAAATGTTTCCATTAAAAATGCAACCCAGTTTCCTCTACTAACACAAATAATCTCCAGACTAAAGTAAATAAGAAAGGAAAAGAAATTAAAAAAAAAAATAAAATATGTCATTTATATACGTAATATAATTATGCGTTTAATCAAATTCTACCAATGCAAAAGTTTCAAAGTTGGTGTAAAGGAATGAGTTCACAATTCACTGTGTTACCTTACTTTATGAACATTTTATTTTGATCTCTGTCCACTTGAGGAATTTCTGGAAAACCTTTGTTTAAGAATAGCATTTTCATTTTTTTTTTTTAATCTTTAGCAATGGAAATATTACTAGAGCTAGTAACAGCCATGGGGAAGTCTAGTACAGTGGTAAGACACTTGCCCATAGTCTCAGTCAAGAAAAGACTGACCTGATTAACATTTAAGATGGATGACCACTATACATCTCACCAGTTGATGGGGCTTGTAAGTCTCGATTGGCAAACCCATATGGGAGAAGAAAAAACTACGAACTCGAACCCACCTGGAAATACTTAAGGATTTTACCCAGGTACAATCGTCAAAGACATTCCCGGATGATGAGCACATAATCACCAGGAGGTGCCATGACAACCCCAGACGGAGTAAACTTTACAAGTGCTGAGAGGCCAAATTACACACTGAACGACTCCCTCAAGTAAACTTGATGCACACATGTTTTGCACCCAGGGCAAATGTCGGAAGTCAATATGAGTGATTATGAATTATGGCAGTTTTAAAGATTCTGACTGATACCAAATTTTTTTTTTTCATAAAGAAAATTTAACACTGCTTAACCGGAAAAACAGAAAAATTTGATACTGGAGTTGGAAAATACTTAAAAATGGCTGACACTTGTAACTGCCTGACAGAGCTTCTGACTCATATGCCCTGGGTGAAAGACATATGAGACGAGACACGATGAAATCAGGCGCTCATCAAATTTTGAGCATATGGGGTTAGTGGTATCACTGTTAAGATTATTCATTTCCCTATGAGTATGTGAAAAAATGATTGTTCTACCTTAAGGAGAAGTTGAGATATTGGCAATTAAAGACAATAGGGGTGACCTGTTGCTGCAGCTGAATTTATTGAGAAAATGGCCCCTCGGTTTTGTAAATCCTTACTAATCCTTGTTGGGCCATGCCGCGAAATTACTATTTTTGGGCTTTTGCTCGATCTATTTCAGTAAACTGAACTCTGAAATGCATTTTTTGATTCATATAAAAGGGTTTGGTGAAGAAAAAAAAATTGCATGAAAAATTCATTCACGGTTGAAAAACACGTGATTTGTTCGGTCGAATCAATTTGACAAGCGACTGATTTTCATCATATGATCTGGGATACCGTCTGGGATTAGGGAGTTATGGGAGTAGAAAAAGAGATATAAGGTTACTATGGTTACGGTAGCAATTTTGCCATGCCTTTCAGCCACACCTTGGCAGAACATTGTTGAAAACAAACTAACGAAACAAAATAAAAAGTAGGCTACTTGTAGAGCCAAAACTAGATCTCACCTCATGATCCTGCAGCTTCCTGCCGACTACCCTGAAGGTGTTGTTGGCTGTGTGCTGGTAGATCTGTACCTTGGACAGACCTTGGGTCGATCCACTGGGCACCCATTTCTTGTTGCCATCATCATAAATCATCACCGACGCCCGCGCCGATATGATAGGAACTTCACTGAAATAGACACAAAAAAGTAAACAACCTTTAAGTTCAGTGCAGTTTTGGAAATACAGCATCAGATGTCTAAACTAATGTGTGCAACACATGGCAGCTGGCAAAAGATGTAGATATCCCACATACTATTGTAGCCAGGCAGCCATACAGCCATTCAAGATTCCTGCACTTGTGCTTCATTTGTAAAGAGACAGATCAAGGCATTATAAATCTGAAAAAGATACATACATGTACTGGTATTGGAAAGTGAACTCTGCTGATCCAAAATATGGGTACAGACCTTGATACTCGTGAAAATCAGAATTTGATTTTTCAGCTAATACTTTGGGTTGGAAAAAAAAAAGCTTAATACAAAACAACACAAACAACAACCAGTGGTGGTTAGTGCTATTTTTTTTGTAAGTTATTTTTCAAGAGAAATTTTATTCAGAAAGGACAGAACAGTTTTGTATTTAATAGAGAGTATTTATATAGTAGAGAGTATTTATATGTCGTGGTGTCGTGGGCTAGCGGTTTGGCCATCGACTCAGGATCTGAAGTTCGGGGTTCGAATCCTGACTGGTCCCGACAGTTTATCCTTGGGAAAGGCAATTTACATACATTTCCTGACTCCACCAAGGTTTGAATGGGTACCCGACTATAGACAGTGATTGATATTGTTAGATTGATAAGGAT
>JBCAUA010000013.1:1050685-1100102 GCA_038406235.1 Peronia verruculata | reverse complement strand
AAAAAAAAAAAAAAAAAAAAAAAAAAAAAAAAAAAAAAAAAAAAAAAAAAAAAAAAAAAAAAAAAAAAAAAAAAAGCTGTCTATTTGGGTCTACTGGCCCAGCTGGTCCTAGAGTCTAAACTTCAAATAGATGCTCCCATGTGCGAGCCAATACAAAATTGTTTCGCCTTTACTATGTGGTGCAACTTTTTTAATTTCCCTATGCTTCCTCATTGCACTACTAGGCCAAGACAGACACTCAAAAAAAAAATTAAAAATTGATCACATATATGTATATAATTCTTTGTAACAACCTTTTCTATAATAGTTCTTATATAATGCTACACAAGTTTCTATCACTTTTTCTATCTCAGTATTCTTTCTAGAGATCATAATTAAGCTTTGTACTATGTTCTCACACGAGCTGCCTGAGTTATGCTTGGACAGGGCTACAACTGTCCTCACAGCATGGGTGAAAGTTCGCAAAGCAGAGTTGGCCTGAAACCTGACCACCCCAACCCCAAAAGCATGCAAGCATGAAATCAAAATGTTGGCAGACCTGAAAGCTGTAAAATATGTTGTATAACAATGTATCCCATGAGATAAAGAGAGTAAATTAATAGCAAAAGCAAGATAATTCAGAATATTTTCAACATTTTGTGGCTGGCACATATTTTTCTTGTCTTCAATAAGCCGGCAAGAACGTTAAGGTAAACTCAATTGGCTGACACGCCGGCTGTATCCGGTGAACTTTCACCCATACCTCACAGGTATTTTTTCACTGCTTAACAAAGAAAGAGCAGAATCAAATAAAATCAATGAGAATTATAAGACAAATCTTTCTGAAATCAGATAAATACCAATAATATGTGGAGTTAATAACACAAACTGCAATACGCTGCAAAACTGTTACATATTTTGTGTTCATGTGAAGGGGATAAAATAAAATTCTCTTACAGCCAGTCAAAATCTGACAGATGTCAAGTTTTCACCATATCTGGTTCTTGGTATCATGTGAAAGCTTATTTCAGGTGCTAAAAAAACAAATTTTGAGCTAGCTTTACTCTAGCCAGAGATATTGCAGTTTAAAGAAATAAGGGACGACGCCTAGCAATGACCGAAGTTCCGAGAAAATTGGGTTGAAATGAATGGTGGAACGCATAAATCTACAAATCTACCTCACAAAAACCCGATTTTAATGAATAATATATAAGTCGAGGGTAAAGCCGATATTGTCTTGTTCAGAAATGAATGCACTTTCGATTTCAGCAATTAATAAAAGAAAAGAGAGAAAAAAGAAATTTGATGCCTGACTCCCCTCATCTCATTTAAAGCCTCATTTCACAGGTCCAGCCCAGGGACTTACATCTCATTTTGACTGACCGCAAGATGATTGTTACTGGTTAAAATGTGTATTTGATACTTATCTTGAACAAAAACATCATATATCCTATGTTCATGACAAAGCTGAGCTTCATCCGATAGGAATGCATTGTCTAGGAAAATGTTTTTTATAATGATTACTGAATATTTATTTCAGATCTCATTGTTTTCACTCATCCAGCTATTGAAGTATTAGAATTGGAGGTAGAAATGTTACAAAAAAAAATTAAAAAATACTGAGATCTTTGCTGTACTGGATCACTTTAGATGAATTCTGACTCACAAACACATCTCATCATTTCAGTATAATGTAAAACACAAAAAATGTTTTTTGTTTTATGCGCATTTTCTGTGTTCTTTTAAGGAGGCTTGTTACATTCACAAGAAGCTCTTTAATGTTTAATCATACTGATATACATATGAAATAACTATATTGAAAGGAGATTTACTACATTCATTAGAAGGCTTTTAATGTTTAATCATACATATTAGATAACTGTACTGAGAGGAGGTTTACTACATTCATTAGAAGGCTTTTGAAGTTTAATCATACAAATTAGATGCTACATTTATTAGAAACCTTTCATGTTTAATTATACATGTTAAATAACTAAATTGGAAGGAGGTTTACTACATTCATTAGAGGCCTTTTCATGTCCAATCATACATAATAAATAACTAATTGAAAAGAAGTTTACTCCATTCATTAGAAGCCCTTTCATGTTCAATTATACATATTAAATAACTAAATTGGATTCAGGTGAGTAAGGTTAACTAAACTGTATCTGGGTGAGAAAGGAGAAATCTCATCCAAACAGGGAACTTAAAGTGCCTGGTTATAGTAAGCAACACATGTCATACATCAGAAATTCATCCACATGCAAGCAGATAAATAACACCTCTAGATATCACTTCTTACCACACGTTTTACATGTCTGTTGCCCTCAACATCACAGGCAACATCAGCAATGTAATAAAACAGCCTGATACAGTATAAGTTATTAAACATTCTATAGACAAAAGTGGATTCAATGAATTAGCAAGATTACTTCCCTTTATCAAGTATAAGAGATAAATGACCTATTGCTAAATAGGGACTGTTGAAATATATCATGACAATTTCTGTTGCATAGTGTCACACTGAAAGACTGTATCTTTGAACAATAATGAATTTCCAATTGCTCAAAAATTTACCAAAGATGGCCTCACTGAAATAGGTCCCTTTTTCTCAGTAGATTTCTTGTTCAGTAAATGAAAAATAATAATGCATAATCTTATTTTTCCACTTTCTCAATCTGCAAATAACTTTCATAAGATAATTTGACAGGAAATCATGATTTGAAACAAGTGGTCATTTAACTAAGCATATCAGCTCCCCCCCCCCCCCTATAAAAAAAAAAACTCCATACCACCAACATATGTTTGTTGAACATTTAATTACAGGAATTATTTGAATAAAAAGAGACTATCATTACTTGCAATTTCTTATGTTTTTATCAGGAAAAAATGTCACTTAAACATTTTTCAAGTGCATAGCATGTTCATCAACTCTGCTTTCTGGTAAATTTTACTAAAGAATAAAAAGCTTTCACCTTTCCTAAAGCATCTCAAGTGAAATCCCATAGTTTCCATTATAACCAGCTTCACATTCTCCATTTCTCCATCACTGAAACGTTGAATGGAAGAAATCTATGAAAATTGGATGCTTAATGTACTGAAATGTGTATTTTGTCTGCTAGGAAGAGGGTTCCCCAAGAAAATGAAACCACTGTCTATCCATTGCCAAATTCAAACAGAATTACCTGTTACACTGTTTAAGAAATGAAAAGAATTTTTAAATATTATAATTAAAAAGTTTGTCAAAATAGATAATTCAAAACCTTGTAAGCAAATCCCTCTCATCAACAAATTTTCCATCAGTGTTCCTGACTGCGTGAGCGCCGGGAATGATACAGCCACCCATAGCCACATAAACACCTGGAGTTACGCACACCTGCAAGATACCCAGCGCAAATCCAATGTTGAAATCTGCGTCAGAATCCTTCATGCATTCTGGTTTGAAGGCCCCTGTCAAAACAACAATCTGAAAGTGAAGGAAAATATGGTTAATAAATAAAACAGTAAACCTCATATCTGGCAAGCCTGGGCTCAACAAGACCTTGATGCCAACAAAATTAATAAAAATTCCCATTTTTTTCCCCTCCTTCTTAGTCTCATATAATATATAAAACATCTCATTTCAACCGCACTTCGCATTTCTTCCCCTAGTCTTAGTCTCATTTAAAACACTTCAGATCAACCACCCAAATTAATGCAACTCTGCTTCCAGCGAGATTGACAGCTAGACCCTGAATTTAAATTTATGCTATTTCAAAGTTCTCAAGCTATAATGAAAGAATATAATATAATTACTGCACAGAGCTTTGTCCTAATGTTGGGCCTACTCAGGCACATGCAGAGCTACAGTATGTTGTGGGGGGGTGGAGGGGGTACGCGCACGAGGGTGGAAATGTGAGGTAAAAGTAGACGATATATAGCCCTAAAAGCAGAGGTGTGATAAGAGAGGGTAGGGTGTGGAGAAGGCCGTGAGCCGTGGTAGCATGGGTGTTGTCTTTGAAGAAGCAAGTCCGATGAGTGAGAGGTAGGATGGTGTGGTGACAGTGACCCTGTTTTCAGTCTAGATTTAGGCTTCTCGGTTACTTTAAGACATTTGTAAACACTCAATTGTCCACTGAATGACTGGTCAATAGATTTGCTCCGAGCAAGTGAATAGTTGGAAATTCCAGTTTAATTTTAGTAGGCTCGAGGGTACAAACACTTCAAACTGCTTACACTGACATAGAAAAGCACATAAGAAATCCACCGGACCGGTGACAATTATTCTGAGATCTCATGGTGGAGTGGTAACAAACATCAGGGAGCGTTCTGCGTCTAGCAAGGGGATACAAACACTTAGCCGGAAATTATTTATAAAACTGATTTTATCAATTACAGTACTGGATTATTTTAACTGCATCATCTACCTTACTAATGCATGTGAAAGTAAAAAGGTAAAAGTACCATCACTTGACCCCCCAGGAGGAGAAATTGTCTTGGCCATTTCAGACCGCATCGCCACAGTGCAGCGCCACTGAACATCCCCCAATATACATCAGGTACCTGTTTTACAGATGGGTGGGCTGAGGAAAATTGTATCCTTTCCTAAGGATACAACACGCTACCGTTGCGATTCGAACCACCGACCTCTGCTTCCAAAGGCCGCAGCACAAACCACTGAGCCAACACGCCACACAATATGTATATTGTATATGATGTGTATCATGATTTGAAGTTTTCTTTTTCACCTTTTGGCCTCAGAATCTCAACTCATACCCAATGACATATTGATCCAACAAGAAGTGGGTGATAGATCTGACGATCTCATTAGATCCCATGTTTACTGTGACAGGTAGCATTTACATAACACTAGTCTTCACAAGTATAGGCTCCAAGCTCTTTACAATCTATTATTATCCTGACAAACACCACTGAGACACACCAGACGTTCTCAGCTCTCTGGGATACATACAAGGTGGCTGCTTGTTAATAGTGTCCAACATTCAAATCCTTAACAATCTAACAGTAACATTACTGTTTGTAGTCAAGTATCCATGTTAACCCTGTGTTGTCAGAAACTGTATAAACTGTCCCAAGGTTCATGTACATGTGTTACTTAGCATGAATAAAGTAAACATATTCTAATAGTAGACAATTACATATATTACAGCTTGATATATATACATAGAACAAGACAACAAAAAATTTTATTTGGAATGCCCAGGTGACAGAAAATTTGCCACTCTCGCAAATTTTCTTCCACACTTATGGAATATTTATTGCAGTTGTATTAGCTGGTGAAATTTCTTTCTCCAGAGGCTGAGTTTAGACCAGTAATTCTATTAACATGATACTCTATTCCCTGGTCTAAACACTGTATTTTGTTTCATGCTATACATTTGTTTTAATGCTCTACTATAACAAAAAGAGAAAAAAATTCAGTGTATGTTGGTAATTGGTGTAGTTTTATTGGATGTGGAATAGAAGGCTTACCCATGAGGATTACAGGAACTATTGTGATAAAAATACATGACTGTCATTCAAATACTTTAATTTTTTAAAATAAAAATAGTTCCCTTCTAAAACTGAAAGCGCGTATGAATGGTTATGTGTAAGTGCAAGAATATTCATAAATTAAATATAAGCTTGTTGTTTTTAATTTTGGGACAAAATGAAAGTAAAATTCCAGCTAAACTGTATGCACTGAATGCGACATATTCATTTAACATAAGGACCATACTAAATACTAGGCCCTACATATATAAATGAGCATTTCTTCTATACACAGTACTATGAATCCCAAAAGGCAATTGCCACCTCTGAGCCATTTTTTCAGTCTACAAGACTACCTTCCTTTGCCAGGTACAAAAAGACAAACATTGTAAAGAAAGAAAAAAAAAAATCACTTTATCTCCTGTTATTTGAAACATGCAAAGTAATAAAATTATGAGAAAAATTATTACTATAAGAAAGAAACATTTCCATAACATGGTGGAATTCTCAGAACTTCAAGTACCGGTAACACAAGAAAAGGTGATTTTTTTATTTTTTTTTCTGAATACAATGCCTGTTCTATGCCTCTTGTACCCTGCACAGGGAAGTATTCAGCTGTGGGTCCAAATGCCTCAATGGTAAAGTATGTGTTCAATATATAGATTTAAGAGGAAATAATATGAAATGAGACATAGTAATTAGGGCATTCACATACGTAAAACATCTTGACTTACCTTCTCCCCAACTCCAGGCCCAAATCCAACCCCTTGTCCAACACCTGCACTCACAAGATAACGGGTCGTTTGACACATGGTGTCTGTTCCATGGGTGATGAGTATCAACTGCTGACTGGCATCCACAACATATCGCAAGATATCTTCCCTAAATGTGAAAAAAAAATAAAAATATTGTGGTTCACCAAAACATGTTTGCCTCTTGCTGTGAGCAAACAGAAAAATGGAAAAACCAAATGGCTAACCAAAACTGTAAGGGTTCATCTACCTTGTCAATGTTTGAAAGTAACAGGCATTACAGTTGAGCATGGTATTATAAAAATTTATCTTAAATCAAAAATGATTTAAATATCTCGCGCCCAAGGCAAATTAGTCGGAAGTCGATCGGGGAGATTTCAAGTTACGGCCGTTTTTAACTAGATCTATTTTCTGACTGAGATATCAAAATGTTTTATTTGTTTTCCACTAAGGGAAAATTCAACCTTTTCTAACCCGAAAAGAAAAATTTTGTATCTCAGTCAAAAAATAGATAAAAACAGCCATAACTTGCAATCACCCACAATGACTTCCGACTCATTTGCTCTGGGTGCAAAGACAAATATGTTCTTCTACAAATGAGCTTATTTCTTTTCCATTTCCATTTCTGAATAATGTAAGCATGTAAGTGCATATGAAGATATGGAGTTGAAATGCAAATGATACTAGGTCATTCAAATTTACAAAAATGAGTCTATTTTTCCATTTCATCTATGAAAACTAAGACACTAGACAATTTTTATTGGTGTTTTAGTTCTTTATGAGGAGCAGTGAATGGACAGCACAAGCCTGCCTAGTAAATATGGCAGAGATAATAACCACTCCCTATATTGATAATTTGTTATAATAAAAAATCATCACAAGTTTTCCAGATTTATTATATGTGGTGTAATTTCTGGGCTATTAAGGTGTCAGTCAAACATACAAAGAAAACAATAACAACAACAGGGGTCCTGAAAATAAGGTTTTGGGACTAAAATATCAAAAATGGGGTTTTCCTATTTTTATACACTTTGAACTCTTCTCATACCAGAAAAATAATGGATAGGGCCAGAAACATAATATGCTTTATGCCCCAAAATGGCACCAACACCACCCCACTAAATGACTATAGAGAGATTATAAAAATTCAATTGACAGCATGTGTTTTGATAAAATGCATCGCTTTTCCCAAATTTCTTTTCCATTTCTGAGGGAAAATTTGATATTTAGTGGAAATTTGCGAAAAATTTACATCCGTCCATATACATATTTAAAAAATTTATACAAAATTTATTCTATGACATATAAACAAAAAACAAATGTATTCTGTCCTTTAAATAGGATCATATTATCCATGTGCAAAATTTAACACAATTCCATTCAATACTCTAGGAGCCATTGGCTTTTGAAAATAGCTATCTTCAAAACACAAAATCAAATATGCGGCGCTGTTATGGCAACTGGATGCAAAACAAAAGTTTTTTCCACACCTTTCCTCTAATCTGGACATGCTGAATCTGAATTTGAAGCTTAAAAAAACCCTAGTCCAAGCATTCGAAAGATCACTCTCATGACCCGCAGCAAACCCCCTTCCTTTAAGGTGTGAAAGTGACAAGTAATGGCTTGCCAAGGACTTGCCAGTATTTGATGACTGCATAAATTTCAACATCTTGCTTTTCTGTCCAGCTCATTAAGAACAAGAAGTCATTAATACCCAGCCTGTTTCCTTCATTTTGTCAACACAATCAGAGAATGTTGCATTTTTGTTTCAAGTCTATATGTCACCTTTTTCTGTTTGAAATATATTTTTGATCATAGGGACATAGCCTGCTAGCATCTATATCTATATCACCATGCCTTCAAACTGTTTTTGTGTCAAAGAGCCTAATGAAAGATAATTTCGCCAGTAAATTTTCTCAGCAGTAAAGTCATATAGATCTATATCAAATCAAAATAAATTTTAGCCCAGTAAAACCTGCAAAATTACTCTTCCAAGTGTCCAGTGATAGCTTTCTATTCAATTGCAGTTCATTCAAGAGTTCAGAATTTAGGTATTATGCATTTGACAGCTATATAGGTGGTATTGGTGGCCTAGCCATAGGGCTGTCAAACTCAGGATCTAAAGTCTCGGGCTCAAATCCTGATTGGTCCCGACATTTTGTCCTTGGGAAAGACAATTTACACACATTTCCTGACTTGAAAATGGGTACCTGACTGTAGGCAGTGACTGATATTGTTAGACTGATAAGGATTTGAGTGCCTAACAGGAACCCACCTTGTATGCTTTCCAGGAAGCTGAGGACATTCCCCGGTGTCTTCTTTTATCTGTCAGGATAACAGTGGATTGTAAGGCGCTCCGAGCCTATACTTACAGGGATAAGTGTTATATAAATGCTCTCTATTACTTTATTTAAGGTTCGTACAAGGAGATGGACTTTGGCTAATTACCTGTCAGCATCAGTAATTTCTTGACTGTCTTTGGTAAACACAGTATCGATTACGAAGGGAAAGCCCGGTCCAATACGGGACAAAATATTTTCCACTGCTGGCTGGCCAATCTCAAAGCCATAAGCCCCTGGTTGTTGAGGATAAGTCTTGTCTATTGTGCCTGATGAAAGATGAAAATATTTCCTTGAAAACAACAATAACAAAAAAAAAAAAAAAGCAGGACAAAGTAATAAAATCACTGAAACTGAAAGGCATCAGTAATCAGGATGCAAAGTGAAAACAATCCGAGTATAATGATACAATACATGGAACATATATATAAAAAAGTGACTTCAAACTAGAGTCTCAGACTTCGAAATACATGTCTAGCAAAATTTAGATTCTCAGACTCTATTTCATATATATACGCCAGCATTTTTATCAGTATTCATCTGAAGGCATAAAAAGCTTAGCTAGTACTACTAGTATACAGAAAACTGATCTAATAGATGAAATTATACAAAATAGATAAGAAGGCTGAGGGAAAGGAAAATACATTGTACCATTGTCCAAGAAACTTGAAATGAATTAACACAAACATTGATTAAATGATGTGTGGCTAATTCTTTTTTTTACTATACAGTTTGATTTTCATGATGCGAGCTTTCTCATTTAGCCGTTCCTCTCCCCCCTCCTTGACCCAGAATCATGATACCCATCACCTTCAGCCCCCTCACCCAGTGAAATACTCTCATACATTTAGATACATAAAGGTGTTTCTCAGATATTTTGATGCGATTGTAGATGGTTGTTTATGCTCTGACTTCAACTTTATGTAGAGGTCAACTGCAGTTCCGCAGTAAAAACCATGAAAATTTAAAAGAAAAAAAATCGAAGAGTGCATACATTTTTGTTGCCAAATCTGAATTTATTCAGTACGTGTGGCTTATCTCTCCACACAGGAACACTGCATATCATGACATACATGATACAGCATATAGGGACTGGGGAACACAGGTATTGGTCAGTGATTTCCATGCCATACTTGGTACATCAAGATACTTCAATTTATCCATTTTGATGACATACCAGGTACATCATTTAAGGGCTGAACACCACTGATGTATCACAATATTTGGCTGAGGAGATTGATATCAAATGTGATATTCTTTTTTACAATATCCAAAATACATTATGGTGGCATTTTTATGGCAACTGATCAAGCCTGTCAATTCCTTTTTTTTATTTTTTTTTATTTTCACTTTTTCCGAATGCTGGATTTGTTGTAAAAGGTAGGTAGATCCAGAATTTTGTACTCTATAGCCCTAGTGAAAAAAAAAATTCTCTGAATGTACTTCTATCATAACTAGGCTAGATCTAGATCTAGATCTAGATAGATCTTGAGGTCTAGATTTTAGATAGATCTGAAATCAAGAATCCAGTAAAGTCGGACTCTGATGCTTGTAAGTTTCAGTGCTAATTCTGTGGGCTGTCTTTCATCTGGAGCAAAAACTGTAAATCAAACATGCAGATGTACACCTAGATATCTAGAGTCTAGATTAGATCTAAATCTAGATCTAGTCTCTAGATTCTATGTAAAATAACTCGGCTTTGCTCTCCGTTTGTTTACCTCCTGTTTGCAAGATAAGTATGTCTCTATTTTGAGACATCTTGAAGACGCACTTATGTTCTATCAAAGTGATTTCGTTCGTTATTTCTATCCCAAAATACTGACGGTCTCTGCAAATGCAGTAACAAATAATGTCAGCTAGATCTAGATCTCGCTAGATCTAGACTTTACATTCGTCGGAGGTGGCATTTGTTGGCTTGAGTGAATGTGTGCAAGTTTCATTTCGCAGAGAACAAGATTAGCCATTTCACCTTTAGTGTTTTCAAAGCAAAAGATCTATGTAAACAAACAAATGCCTGACGCCTAGTTATGAGAATTTCCTGATGACTGGAAATCTATAGGACAACATTTTTATCTGAGAAGTTCGTTATTGTGTAAATCTTGTCAGTGACACAACATAACTAACACAAAAAGTCATAAAGCAGTCGACAATCGCTCAGTTTTAATGTCATAGATCTAATAAAAGGATAGATCTAACTCAGTTCTCTACCTTGATGTAACAAGATGGCGTCCCAGAAAGAAACAAAGTTGGCCTAGGCAGGCCCTATTGAAAGTTCATTAACGTTTGCTGAGTTTAACTGCTAAACCACAAGTGAGATTCTCATAAAGGTTTGGCATTCAGTTGCTCTTCGAAGCAGTGTAAGGGATCTTTTCTTATATTTTAAGATCCCTGAAAAGTTAGAGGGCTTGGGCTTGACAAATCATCCAAATGTCCCCCGGCAAACAAACATTCCATTCAGTGCCAGTGCATCCCAACTTTCATTCGCTCTACATCTAGACTCTAGATCTTGCCAATTTATAGAACCCACTGCTTAGAATTCTCAGATATTTGTTTGATTTGATCTCTGATATTGAAGGGGGACATTTTTTTTATTTCAAAATAAACATAGAACATCATTGTAACATTTTTTGCATCAAGTTTTATGGAAGAAAGAGGAGCTAGGAGGGATGAAGAAGAGAGTGGACTGGTAGATCTAGATCTAGATATACTTGTTGAGAGTTGGGTCTGTTCATAAGTCGAGAAATGTTGGCTGGGGTGAAATACCATATGGCCAGCACACTTCAAAATCAACTGAGGACCCCATACATACTACTACTTTACTATCAATTTGCAAGGCCAATTATACTAGTTAACCCGTAACTATTATGTTTGGGTTGATCCTCTTTTTTTCGTCGGACCTAGGCTACGTGTTAGCATTAGGGTGGACTTGCGCTCATCGAGAGTCCCAGCAGGTTAAGCCAGTGGAGTTGTTCTAGGCTATTGTTATTTAGTGTGCGGGCCGTACGGTATTTCTCCCGTTGGCTGTGTAACAACTGGCAGACTGACATGTTTCTACAGTGTTTTCCAACTTAAGCTTTCACTTCATGCCACATGACATAGCCTAATCAGACTTCATTACATGTTCATTGTGTCTGTCCTTTTTGTTGACGCAGCATGATTAAAAAAGATAAATACTAGATCTAGATGTAGGCTAGATCTAGTGAATTGAATTAATGCTTTCATTCATGTTGTTTTTTTCCCAAATATTTGTATGTTACCCTCCCATTGGCAAAAAGTTTTTAGCTAGTTTACAAATAATTCTTCACAGTTGCTTCCAATACCATACAAAAAAAAAAAAAAAAGAAGGCTGAGCTGTTAGAAATCTAAAACGATGAAGGGAGTTACTAAGTAATGATGCGGTTCCAGAATCACTTTTGTCACAGAGGAGCAAGTGATAAAAGACAAAGTTATAAAATTATTGAGAAATTTAAGCTTCCCAAAAATCAGTGTTTATACCTAAACTGCCAACGCCAGAGAAAATTCCATGTGCCTGAAAAAGGGGGAATGTGAAGAAATTAGGCCCTAATATTTGCCTATACACATCGATAATGTTACGTCTTCCAACCTCCTACATGGTGGTTATCTCGAAGAACTATACACATCTGTTTTCATTCATTTATTTCCCAAGTCATAAAACTGCCCTTAAAACTCTTTTAGAATGCCAGTCAAACACTGGGACTATCATCATAAGAGAGTTCTGTTTACAATTTAATTTTATGTTTTTAGAGGGAACGAACTCGGAATCTATTTTTGCCGGAAAAAATGTATTATTTTTTTTTTCGGGGGGGGGGTGTAAATGCATTATTAATTTTATTTACTTCATTTCTTGATAACTAAACTGTCTTCTGAAAGATAACTTCAATTTGCAATCCTATTATCATTTACTTTTTTCTGCCAACATGCAGGAATTGTCATAGACGATTACAGTTTTACATGTACAATGTTGACGTGGACTATTCGACTTGAAGGGGGGCCTAAGAGAGTTAATCATGCTGCTGTGGCCATTGGTGATAGAATCTTCTCCTTTGGAGGTTACTGCACTGGAGAGGATTATGAAAAGACTCGACCAATGGATGTTCACATGTTAAACACAGGTTTGATATTTAATTAGGATACTTTATTACCCTATTCATTTCTAAAAACTCACTCTTTTCCAAAGAGAAATGCATGCCCTTTTTCCCTTGGGTGGAGTGTAGTAAGTAATGTGTTAAGAGATATTCCATAGCACATTCATATCAAATGCTTTACTGTTGAGATCAGTTAAGAATGTATTTTTAAACTTGATATGTTTAGGTCACTGTTGTTGGAATATATATATATATATACATTAACTAGTAAACAAAACGTTATGTGTCGCTCAGCTGAAAAAGCCAATTACATTGCTTGTATAGCTATATTTTCTGAAAAAGACAGCATATTTTCATGTACTTGTATACTTCCCATTACATCTTACTTAAAGGTGTATTTTTAGTGCAAATTTTTCATATCTTTGGTAGGAGGCATAGAACATAGTTGAAATTTAATGTTCTCTCATTTAAAGAAATGACTCCTCTTTAACATTGCATAGGGATGAGTCTATTTTGGATGGTTTTCAGTTTTTATTGAAAAAGTTGTGACTTTCTTGATCTAACTGAATTTTACCCATCCAGCAATCTGTTTTTTTCTTTCTTTTTTTTTTTTATCAGTTTCGCTTCGTTGGACTCTTTTGCCTTTACCAACTGCCAATGAGGACATAAAGAAGACACCATATCAGCGTTATGGTCACACTGCTGTTGAATACAAAAGTGATGCATTTGTTTGGGGAGGTAGAAATGACAGTATTGGTGCCTGCAATACCCTCTTTAGATTCAGCGGAGGTAAGAACCCAGGAAAGTACTCAATTGATGTTGTGGAAAATAATAGAAAGGAAGATAGTGTTGTGTGAACTCCTATGCTTTTGACAACAAAAGTCCTGAATGGTCTGTGATTTATAAAACCTCTTATGCAGTCCTGATTTCGCCTAAAGTCAGCAAACTGCTTGTTGTGGGAAAATTTACAAGTAAAAAAAAAAAAATGTGTTAACAGTGTGAAATCAATTTGAAAAGCTGTGTTCTGCCATAACATATCAACACAACAAAATTCAGTGGTTTGTCCAGCATTCTTTTGCTAATATCAAAGCATCAGGCACCAGTGGCGTATGATGGTAAACCTGACTTCATCAAGATTGATTGAACCATTTGAAAAACCAGAGAAGTTTGGTAAAATTACTTAATCTAATGATCTTCAAGAAGAAAGGTCTATTCTGTGTCGATAAATTGCCTCAGTTCAGAACATCTGCATTCAAAATAAATCCAGAGTTTGTATTACTGACTTAATCTTGTGAAAGATCAGCAGTGTTTTTTGTTATTGGGAACAGATCCAAGTTTTTTTGGCACTTTCCAAAATTATTTTCATTCCAGCAACTTTGACATGGGACAAACCAGAGGTGAGAGGTACTGTTCCAGAGGCCAGAGATGGACACTCAGCTTGTGTTATTCACCATCGCATGTACATATTTGCTGGATACGAAGAATTTGTGAGTTTATATTTACTGATCAATTACTGCTAACTGTTGATTAGAAACTTTTTGTTTCGATATTTAGTTTTAGATATTTAGGTTTGTTTATCTTTATCACTTGAAAAGGCTCATCATTTTCAGATGTTGAGTTCTATGCGTTTATGTGTATTTATCTACAATTTGTTGACCAAGACTCATCTTTTCATAGACAATGGGGTCTATTTAATCTAATCCTAATGTGTGGACATGGATTTGTCATTTCAAGATGTTGAATTTTATGAAATTAGATTTATTTATCTTTATCTCTTGATCAAGACTCATGATTTCCAAAAGATTGAGTTTTCACTTATTGTTTTCTGTACTGATTTTTGTGAGATTAAATTAAACTTTTATCTCACATATGGGCTTATGCAGACTGTTCCAGTTTTGTAGACATCCAGGATTACTTTTCAGCTCTTTCATCTATCTTTGCTTAACCCATTGAATTCTACAACTCCATACACTGGGCAGATTTTCCAGTGTCAAATTCCCCACAGCCCGGTAGACCAAGCTGACACACTTACTCCAGTCCTTCGTGTCCGTTACAGTAAAACATAGTTCTAACAGGTCGCTATGGGGCAAGGACATTTAGGACTACGAAGATTAAAAATGTCTTCGTCCATGATCATATTTGAGGCCTATATTTACAAAAGATATTGAACATGAAAACGAGAAATCTATGTTCTCTGTCCAGATGGCCAGGGACAGGGTTTTTTTTATTCACTGGTGACCAGGGTTCAAAGGGTTAAGTTAGTATCAAACAACACTTATCAGCATTAGTATCTAGCAGAAAGTTTAATTTTCAGTTTAAAACCCTTGCTGAAGTGCTGCTTCATTCCGAAAATAATGATGACTTGTTTTTGCTTTTTTGAAGGGTTTACCTTTTCTTTCACATGATAAATGACATTATTTGATTTTTTAAGAACCTACTATTTCTTTTCACAAAATAGTGTCATTTTATTGGATTATTTGAGGACTTGCTATTACATCCACCAAATAATAATTTTTTTGACATGTTATTGGCACTGCAATATTTACAAATGGTGTCACAGGTCATTTTGTTTGCCAGTGGCACTTTACTCTTTACATTTTATTTGCTATTCTGCATCCTTCTATTTTGTAGTATTTACATAGCATTTAATAGCAGTTAACTAGTTCTCAAGTCAGTCCAGATAACTCAAAGAACTCAAAGATAATATTTACATGGACTTAAGTTAAATGAAGTATATTTGCTGAATAAATGAGCGTTTTCCACATGCCTGTCACAATTCATTTTCTATTCTTTTACCTTTTGTCCCCAGACTGATAGATTTTCAAATGACATGAACTACCTGAATTTAGAAACATTTGAATGGATAGCTGTCCATGTCAATGTAAGTATAAATGAGTAAATCCATTTGTACTGCAGTTTGATACTGTAAATAATGTAGTATGGATAAACAACTACATTTTCAGATTTTTATTTCCTCTTACGGAGAAAATAAACTCATCCAGTGCCGTCCCTGTGGGCATTTGCTGCTCGCGCTGCTTCCTGCGTAGTTCTCCTCCAGACATCTGAAGTTGTGAATTGTATATGTTGTCCATATATCCTGTTCTGGGTCAACCTATCTTCCTTTTCCCCCTCCATTTTTCTTTGTAAAGTATCTTTTATTGGAAAGCATCTTGGATGTTGACAAATGTGACCGAGGAAACTCATTTTTTTCTTCGCTGCTCTGCCCATCAATTTTCGTCCTACCCCAAACTGCTTTAGTAAACTCTGATTTGTGCATTTTTCTATCCAGCTAACACCTATGAGTCTTTGATAAAACTATATTTCGGTATCATGAATCCTGTTTTTGTTTTTCTGCTTGATGGTCCAGGCCACGCCTCTGTTCCATATATTTGTGTGGTCCGTACTATTGTTTTGAGAATTTTTATCTTTAAATCATTAACAAGATCTTTGTCCTTCCATATCATGTTCAACTGTGTCATTCTTTTCTTTGCTATTGCTATGCGCGCATTGATGTCTTTTGAGCAGTCTCCTGTACTTGTCTTAATTGAGTCTAAGTATTTAAAGTTATGAACTCTCTCCAGTTCTTCACTTTCTATTGTAATAGGTTGATAATTATAATAACTGAGGAAACAAATACACATGCAATATTATTACTTTTTTTCTATGACAGCAGAGCATAAGCATGCCGCAAATAGCATGAAGTATCTCAACAAAGATATGACGGGTTTCAGAGCAAAACGTGACAAACACCATTTTTTGAAAATTTTGAGTTATACCTCTCAATACTGGCAGTGGTGATAGTGCTATATGGTAAGGACTATCCTTCTCACATATGCGACTTATCCTTCCCAAAAGTCTTCAGTAAATTCTATCATTCTTAATGAAAAAAAACAACTAACTACTGGAGAAGAAACTGTCATTTTTCTCTAAACGGCAATTTTGAATATGTTTCATTTTGCCCTGAAACCCTTCATATGTTTGAAATAATTGTCTTAGTTTTACAAACTATAATGGTGGAAAGAATTAAACCTGGCTCAACTCTACAGGATAAAATAGGCCGCAGGCACAGTGTTACTTTCATCGTTGTTAATTCAAAACTGAACAGGTTAGCTGAATATTTGTTAGAGATCACTTTATTGGAGATAAAACTGTATCTTGAAATCAACACTTTTTATTTATTCATACAAATTAATCTTTTTCAGTTCATAATCAGTTTGCTCTCATTTGCTTGAAATAACACTATGGGTCACAAATTATATCTTGAAATCAACCAAATTTTTTTCATATGTTTAAGTACATTTATATTAAAAAATTTCAGTTCATTATCATTTGCTGGATGTTTGCTCAAACAACTTTACCTTCCATCATTTGTTTCTTGAAGTTGATGATTTGTGTTTTATAATTTACAAATAAGTATCTTGTTGTTGCTTCAGGGAAAACCAGCGCGATGGAGGGATTTCCACACGGCCACTGCTGTGGGCGATATTATGTACATATTTGGGGGGAGATGTGACGAGGGAGGGGATCAGTTCACAAATAACGAAGTCTATAACAACAGGATCATTGCCTTTGATACTAGCTCTGACACGTGGATACGTCCTGCAGTTTCATCAGCTGATCTGCCAGAGGGTAGACGGAGCCATTCAGCATGTGAGTCATTATAATATTCTTTAGTGCTATCATTTGAGAAAGGAGTATAGTATGTGTTTGTTATACTAACTATGTATTTAAATATTTTTTTTCTTCTTTTTTTGTAATCTTTATTTTTTTTTAATAGTTGAATCCTCTTTGTGGTCGTGAGAATGAATGTTATATCCGTCAGCCACCAATTTTGTTAAATTTTTGTCAACCAGTGGTTCAAACATATATAAAAAAACTGATTCTTTGTAGATTGAGTGTGACTTTGAAGTTTCAGAGGAATTGTGGATAAACATTTGTTCTGTGATTTGTTCTCTGACTGAAAAATAAATTGGTTTTGTGACACAATATCAGTGAAGTTTTACATGATTCTTTTTACACTCTTGAAAGGTCGTGAATTCTGATGACAGTTGAGAAAAATAAACAATATCTGTGGCCAATCACAAGACAAGTTTTAACGAGAGATCGTTTTACAGATTATCAGCCCTTTCAAAAAGAGGGATGTGTAAGGGGAGATCATTTTGACCAGACTTCCCTTTGCCAGACAGAAAAGGTGTTGAACAAGCAGTGGAAAGAGGAAAAAAACAAAAAACCTTTTACTGCGTGCCATTCGAAAGACTGACCGCCAACAAATTTGATAAAATTGTAACAATAAGCAGAAAACATTATCTTTATGCTGTACTTGTTCAATCCATCTTTTGTCTGTTAAAGGGAAGTAATAGGACTGGGCACAACTATCTCCTACTACATCAAAGCAGACTCTGTGTTCATTGTTTCATCATGTCTTTGTTGTGTTGAAGAACTGTAATATCTTCTGTAAAGTTTTATTTTGGATTGTTGATAGTCAGAAACCATTCTGGTAAGTTTTTCATGTTAAGATTGAAATAATTTTATTTACTGGTTATTGTCGTCATATTTTCAGTTGAATACAAAGGGTCTATCTACATTTTTGGAGGTTATAACGGATGTCTAGAACGCCATTTTAATGATCTGCATCGCTTGGATTTGTGTAAGTAGCCTATAGGTTGTGACATTTTAAATTCAGTGACACCTAGATAGGTGGTGCTCATTGTTGTAGGTCTTTATTTTAATCTGGTGTAAAATGGAAATCTTGCGGTTTATAGAAAACATTTTGTACCAAATAGGCAAGTACCTTGAGCTGAAATAATAAACTTCTTCAAGCAATAGTTTTACTATTTTAATTATAATTCTGTGTTTCAGTTCAAGACCAAAAAGAAAAATGATGTGCCTTTCTGTCAGTCTCACATACATGTATTGATCAAGGATTATATTATGCCAGTTAGTGCTTCACGTCCTGTTAATTAATTATGCAACATTTGCTAAGAAATTATTGGACATAATAGATTTTAGACTGCGCTGCCTAATTTTAATTTTGTTTTTTTATTTACCCCTCAAGAATCTGCTAAACTTTTAAACTAAATAATTGCATAGAATTTTATGTCAAGTTGATTTGAATTTCAATGATGTACAGTGAAAACTGCATTAGGTTCATCTTCATGAATCTTTATTAAATATCTATGATTCCTTTAGCTTCTGTCAGATCCTTTAGCTTTTTTTGAAGCTTGTTTTTCTATGTTGAATTTACAGTTAGAGTTTGAAGTATTAAATAATAGAATAGAAAGTTATGTGACATATATGAAAAAAAAAGAATATCATATAATAAACTTTTCCCTTCAGCATCAATGGTTTGGACAAAGTTGAATGTACCTGGCAATAGCCCGACTCCTCGAAGACGTCAGTGTGCATGTGTTGTGGACAGTAAGGTTTACTTCTTTGGCGGCACCAGCCCAAGGCTGACATGGGACAAAGCTGGGTCTCCTGGCCAGTCTGATAATGACCTCATCGACAGATCAGATTTATACGTCCTCGATTTCGGTAACTATCTTTGCACCCTTACCAAGGGGTGGTAGTATGAATATTGAACTCCAACTTTAGATTACTCATACACAAGACAGTGAAAGCATACATATTGGGCCATCTGTCAGGTTTTTCTGTCATCTGTCCTCATTGCTAGATGCAATGTGGACTGCAGAAGTCAATGACACCAATTTGGCATCTCTAGATAAATATGTTTTTCTTTCTCTTAGTTTAGTAAGATTTATTTAATTACCCTAAGTTATCTTGCTGGATTTTAAGGAATGTGCAAATGTATATTTGCACAAATATATTTGCACATATGTCAGTGCATAAAATAAATTCCTCATAGTGTTGGAGACTGCATATATCATTTTCACAGCATTATGGCTGTGCCAGTTGTTACTGCACAGAACTTGCCATGTTAAGTTTCTCTCTTATTACTGTGACAGAAGTAAATCGATGTATTATTTTCCTGTATGGTAGTAAGTACACATATCTTTGACGGAAGTGGATAAGGGTTAGGTAGAAAAATGACGACATGTTTCAAATGGATTCTAAGTAAATTTGTATAGTCTTAAATAGTTTTGTTGATCGCTGCATCTAGCAGTAGTTATGGTTGATTGAATATGACCCTGTGCAATTTGTTTAACTGTAGATGTTTCAGTAATTGATCTTCACACATTTAGACATGAGTTTAACAATCTGAATAAGTTTTTGTGATTGTTAGGAAGGAGATCTCAGAACGGACGTACGAAAATCATTATTCAAAACCGTATATGTTTCAATATGCTCGTCATAACTGCAGCCATGCGAATGCTTACAGGGCTGAATGTGAAAGGGAGTGGACAGTGCTGCGAAAAGAAAGAATTCCCACAAATATGTTATAATCTACATATGTATAAATTAACCAATCATCATTGTTTTGGTTTTCAGAACCATCCCTGAAGACATTAGCAGCCCTGGTTATCATTGAACACAAACTGGACAGAAGTTGTTTACCTCATGACTTGAGGTAGGTGTTTCTCTGACTCATAGCAACTACTGAAAATGGAAAGAACTGTTGTGATTCGATGGGAATCTGATTTGATTTGTAATTATGTGATATAACAATATCCCTTGGTGGGTAGAATTTTAATTTTTTCTTCAATCTGTGCCTTGTTCCTGACATTTTTCTCAGAGTACATGAACTTTGACAGCAGAAAGCTTGGAAGTAGTAGCATAAAAAAAGAATAAATACTTTATCACTTTTGAGATGGACCATTTAAACTTCATGAAGTTATCATGTGAAGGCCATAAATTGAATGCATTATTGATTTATAAGGTTTTTGTTTAATGGCTTGTCAGTACACCTGTATAAAATTGTGCTTTCACTTTCAGGTGGGAACTTTCAATCATGACAACAGACAACACAATATCCAGGCAGCAATCAACCAATGGCTGACTATCATCTCAATGTATTCACATCGTCATCTTCCAGAGTGAACCGAACAATTACAGGACTGTCACCATCGTAAGTCTGTCATCCAGTGAGGGCACGGCCACTCCAGGAATGTGCGGACAGATGGTGGAATTGCCTG
Organism: Peronia verruculata; assembly: GCA_038406235.1. NCBI lineage: Eukaryota > Metazoa > Mollusca > Gastropoda > Systellommatophora > Onchidiidae > Peronia > Peronia verruculata. The sequence continues at coordinate 1,079,361 of JBCAUA010000013.1, read as the reverse complement.
TGCATCAATTGACTGTTTTTCATCACAAACGTTCAGCAGTAGGACAAGCCAGAGTTTTATTATGGAGAAATGTAGAAGTCAATGGCTATGGAAAGATGCCTGTCGATGGAAAAGAGTGAAGGTTTCCTCTGAGGGTTTATAAGTGATAAGTTAAGGTAAAATTTATTTGTCCTCAAGAAGTGATGAGACATGAGATCAGGTAACATACAATGAATGTGACAAGAAATGCAGATACAGATAGTAGGCTTACGATATGCAGATCATGATCAAACTTAAAACTGTTGTACATTCACTTTATGTCAGTCAGTTTTTTATTTATTACTCCCCTTCCTTTCTTCTAGCATTCTATTTCTGTAACTCTCTTTTACTTTATGTTGCCCTCTCTTCCACTATTATTCATCTGACGTAAAATTTTATGGTTGCTGTTTCCTTTCATTTTCTTCCAACTTGCAGAAAGTCTGTAACTTAATTAGGTGTTGTCATTCTCTTCTGTTGCAATCTGGATTTTTTTTCTTTCCTGTTTTTATTTTGATTATTTGCTTTTATTTTCTCCTTTTATATGTTGATGACTTTTTAGAAATATCTTTTTTTTTTTTTCTTGTTATTTCAAATGCGAAGTTTCTGTTGTTTTTTTTTTTTTACATCAAATGAAGTCATTAAAATTTTTGTAATGTTCGTAAAATGCTGAATGATGTAGAAGAATTAGAAAATATCATCTGACAACATCAGTTTTTTGCCCTGTTCGTTTATCTTGTATTTGCCATCTTTGTATCATATAATTATGGAGCAAGGATCTGGAGATTATCCATGTTAGTAGTATCTTTTTTTTTTCTAAATGTCTAGATCAATTACTAGTCGTATTAGCTGTCATTAGATCTATGTTAAAAAATGTTTACTAATGAGTTATGCAGACTATCATCTGAAGCCACTATAAATTCTGTTGTAATTCATGAGTTGCACTTTTTTAGCATTTTATAGCATCTTTTGCATTTTTGGGCATTCTTTTATTTTTTTTTTTTTTTGTGGCATTTGTTTGCATATTTTTTGCTTTGAAAATGGCATTTTTCTCAGATCACAGTTAAGGTGTGAAAAGCTTTACTTTAGTTAACTGTTGGTTGAAGTAGGTGCCTGAAAATTCGTGCTCCAGCATGTGTAAAAGAGTGACATTTTAGCAGACAAGGAGATGATATGATGGATGAAATTTAAATACATGCAGTGGCTCAAGTGGCCTAGGGGTTGGGTCCTTAGACATGGGATCAAAAGTTCTGAGTTCAGACCTTAACTGGTCCCTAGGTGGCCTAGTGGTTGGATCCTTTGACTTGGGATCAAAAGTTCTGAGTTCAAACCCAACATTTTGCCCATGGGAATGACAATTTATACACAGTTCCTGCTTCACCCAGATTAGAATACTGTAGACAGGGAATGGTATTGTTGGACTGATAAGGATTTGAATGCTTAACAGGAGCTCTTTTGTATGCCTCCCAGGAAACAGAGGACAGATGCTAATAGAATGGAAAGCATTCAGAGCCTGTACCACCTAGGTATAAGTTCTCCATAGTCTCTATTATTTATTATTATTAATGTACAAAATCCTTTGTCAGAAGGTAATGGTTTGTTGTGAATGATTATTATATTTTACCATTGTTAATTATGATGAAATATTTTAAAAAATATGATTACATGGACAGATTTGGTATTTGATTTCATGCTGTTTTTTTTTTTTTTTTAGCCCCAGTGAACTGGGCATTTTGAGGTGGATTTTTGTCTTTCTATCCAAAGGAATGATAGCACCATGAATGATTCTCATGAAAAAGAGAAAGCGTGGCATTCAATCCATATATTCCCAGTGCAAAGTACATGTAACTAAAAGAAAAACTAATACATTTTGTTTTTTACTCTTTATGGATACGTATTAGTCACGGCACATGTGAACTGTAGTAACAAAATATCATTCATTTGCAGTCATTTAAGTGAGCAAAGAAGTTGTGCCAACTTGAAGCCCACGCTATATATGGCTATGACATTATGTTACAAATATGTCTTTGCAAATGAACAATAATAATTTATACAATTCAGAGACATAGTGTTGATAAGTTTTTATCTTCTTATGTGTACAGATATATGTGGTATATATCATTTGCTGAGGTAAAAGAACAGGTAATTCATCCATTGACGAAACTGACTGTTATTTGTGTAGTGGTGGTTGAAGTTAACACCCTAAAAAAAATGACTAGTGTAACTGAATGGGAGATTATTTTGCAGATTGTCTGCCCCTCCCAAAAGAGGGATTCATGTAATTTGTAATGGGAGATCATTTTTACCACCCCAATTACTTCCGTCTGCCTGACAAAAGATATGTTGAGCAAACAGTGTGAAGAGGAAAAAAATCCCTTTACTCCTTGTCATTCGAAAGACTGGTCGCTAAAAAATTTGATAAAATTGTAACAACATGAAGAAAACATTCTCATTACATTATAATTTTTTTAAACTTTTCGTGGTACATGTATATGTTTCAAGCAAAAGGTGCAGAAATGGATATTTGTCTCTTTGCACCACTTTTTCAATCCCTGTTTTGTCTGATAAAGGGAAGTAATAGGACTTAGCACAACGATCTCCCATTGTGAAATGACTGACAATATAAATGACTGCCTTTTCAAAGACATTATATACATGTATTTTTAATTGCATGTAATAAGGCAACTGCGAGGCATTCACTGATAATTCAGTTACTTTTTGGAATAGCTTTACTAGCATCTAAATTGAAGAAGCCTTTTCCTCCTTCACTTCGGGCCTTGGGCTCAATGGTATTAACTTTCATCAGCTGATTGCCTCAGGGAAGCAAAAGCAAACAAGACTAAATCTGAGAGACATAGATTTTTCTTCTTCTATAGAAACAGACTTTCATACTTCACTAGCACTAGAAAAGAGAGTGAGAGAGGGGCACTGGAATTGACAGATCAGAAACAAATACATGTACATGTAGTACTGACAAGTTCATTTCTGAGGTAGAAATCTGTTTCTGATGTTGTGAAGGAGACAATTTCAAATGTTAACTAGTTCGTGACAAAGTCAGTTTGCTTTTCACAGTTGCCAACACAGCAAGTGTCTTCCAAATATCACAGAGAGAGTAAACGATGAGCTGCATTCATCATTATGGTCCAATGGCTCCAAGCTCATGATGAACACTGTTGATCTCATCAACAATCTTGGCATTTTTACATTTTAAGGAAAAATACTGAATAGCTCCTTATGAATGAGTTAAAATGTTTATCCTATACAGATTTGAAATCCATGTACATACAAATAGAACAAATTAGAAAGACAGTTTTAAGTATGAATTGGAACTGTAATTTCATGTTAACTCAGTGATGGCTGTTAAGTTTTGCAGGTACAGTGAACCCTCGAGGTATCATGAGGCAAAAATTCACTCATTTCTTCATTGCATATGAATGACACAAAAAATATGTTCTGGAAAGCATGATCAGATATGTCACCAAGTTTCAGTTTACACATTTAGGGGTGGAGAAAAGTGATGTGATGATATTGATATTAATCCCAGTCATTGTATGTATATACATGTGTGTGATTTTGAACATTTTTAATATGTTATCAATCACAATCAGCATTATCAATCATGGGCATTTCAAACATGTAGCCATCTTTTGTCTGTCAGCTGTCATGCGCCCTGTGAAGTAAACATGAAGACATTGTAAATAACTACATATCCCAGCAGTGTAATATTGCACTGTTCATGTACTGTGTCTTTGTGCAATATGCTTATCGTTGCGAAGCAGCATCATTAGAGAGAGAGGTTAAGAAGAATTATCATTGTCTCTTTGTTAATTAACATTAATTCATACAGCTCTTGTCATTTGATACATACACAAGTATCGGGCACTGAAAATAGGTACATGTACCTAATGGCTACCTTAATCTATATCATGAAGAAATGCAGTATGATATTTGCAACATATTGCAATCTGACTCTCCTTAAACTGCTGTCAAATGTTGACAGTTCAACTCCTGCTTTTATTAAGCTTTAGTCTTTAGGTGTCTGAATTTCAGTACATAAGATCTAAACTGTATAAACATTAGAACTGAAGACCACTGGAATGAAAAGTGCTTGCAACCACCTTGAGAAAATTTATCTGAAAAAAAATTATGTTTTATAGGATTATATTCTATTCCAGACTCTCCAGATTTACATTTTATGACTTGTGAATGTTAGCACCTTAAATTTTGATGGTTAGTCTGTCATTAATTTTGTTTTCATTTGGGTTTTCTGGAGTTTGGAACCAAGTGTGTGAATTGTTTCTAGGCATTTTTCACTTTCAGTGTTTGAGTTTCACTATAAAATTATTAATTATTTAAAAATGTACGGTAGACGAAATAAAGTATAGATGACCAGTAGAGAGGACATATATGTATTTAAAGTGGAAAGTTGGGCATTAGATCTTATTAAAGAGGGACATAAGAAGGGTTTCAGGGGAAAATTAGACATATCCACAATCGCCGTTTAGAGAAAAATGGCAATTTGTTCTCCAGTAGCTAGCTAGTAATTTATCATTATAAACTAGAATTTTCTGAAGACTTTCGGAAAGGATAAGTTGCATTTGGCGAAAAGGAAAATCCCTATCAAATAGCACTATCACCATTGCCCAGTATTGAGGGGTATAACTCAAACTTGTAAAAAATTATGTTTGTCACGTTTTGCCCTGAAACCCTTCATATACGTATATATTTAAAATTGAAAGTTGGGCATTAGATCCTATTAAAGAGGACATATATGTGTATGTATATATATTTTTTTCACTTCTTACAACTGTTGGTTGAAGATGAAGTATGTTTGCTTTTGTAGTTTTTTTTTTTCAAAGATATTCTTTTTTTCACATTAAGAGAAGACATTTATATTGATACTCAGATTACTGTTAATTTTGTCAAAGTTTCTTGGTTGTATACTAGATTTTGGGTGCAGATTGAGACCGTGTTACATTAGTGTGGATTGTTCTGCGGCTTATGGCACAACCTATGTTTTTGTATTTGTGCGTTATAGAAATTGCTCTTCCAGACAGAAAAATGTTGTTAGAAAAAGGTAATGGGATGCCTGCTGTACAAATGAGGATCATGTGATTGTTTTCTTCTTTCACTCATGAATACACTGCCAGAAGATTCTTGGGCCTGGAATGGGCTGTATCTAATCAGCTCCATAATGTGTTGCTCATAATAATCAGGGATGTCAAATTTCCTACATAAGTAGGATTTCCTACTTTTTGACTGTCAGTAATCTCTCTTTTGGCCCCCAAATCCGGTATTATTTACCATTAACATACATTGTACTTCAGTTATATGTGCTGCTGCAGAGTGTGTCAGGAACTTTTCCTACTTTTCATGGAGACAGACAGACATCAGTGAATAATATAGTGGTTAGTCAGGTATAAAGCACTCCCATCTATTATATACATGTAAAACCATCCAACATATGTAATGACATTCACTTTTTATCTACAGTAGCAGTGAAGTAAGAGATGATTAAGCAAGCTATGATGTATTGATGGCATGTACTTTGTATTTTAGCATCACTTTTATAAAGTTTGTTACATATTAGTTCTGCATGTGGTATCCACTATTGCAGTAATGTATTTTAGTGTATGGCAGTTGGTGAAGGAGATAAATACATCTGTAATTTTGTGATGTTTAACTAACTTATCTATATGAATGTATGGTCAAATTTTGACGAGAAAGACTTGTGTTGCCCCCAGTCAATGATTGTAGTGATTGCGAGTGTAATTTATATGCTTGAATGTGTTTGTAATGAAATTCTAGGAAATTTGGGTTGGAAATGGATAATACATGTACATGTTTCTTCATTGATTCTTTTAATATAAGGGTAAAGCCATTCTAAGACCATCTTCTGATAGTCAGACTAGACCAGAGGTTTTCAGCTGCCAGATCATCCACGCTGAGCATTATCACAAGAAATAGTTTCACCCTCATTAAAAAGACAAATAATTCTAAGTCATCTCATGCTGGAGTCTTCTAACTAAATGAACAGCTTAACAAGTTCTATCAAGAATAATATAATATTGTCTGGCATTTTTTTCATCCTAAGACATTGGGCTGCTGTGTGAGAGGGCAAATTGTTTTTATTACCGGTTACTGTTTTGCCTGAGCACATTCTCTTTCAGCGAAGACTCCCAGAAGGCACTGTTGGAACAGCTTTACTTGTAACCAAGCTTGAGATGCTGTGGGTAAACACAGCTGATGTCATCAAGCCATATAAACTTATCTCAAGTTTCGAAAAATGATTTCTTAAGAGAATCCAGTCCGTCTTTTAATTGTTTGAAAACATATCTTATCTTGTAACTAAAGTGTCCCGCTTGTTTCCCTACCTTTCTGTGTTTCAAGTTGTGAAAAATTGTTTTGTACATGTTTGTTTTTTTTTTCTTATGCTGGGTATTCAACCAGTGGGAAAGAACTGCTTATCTGCACTGGGACAAAGATTAAAACAATGTGACTGATGATGATAGTATTCAAATTCATTCTAGGATATAGATCCTTTCCACGTTCGTGTTTACTTCCGTGTTTAAAATGTGAACAATGGAATGTGGGGCGGACGCGGAAGCGACACGTCATAAGTGATTTACTTCCGTGTTTGAAATGTAAACAATCGAATGGTGGGCGGACGCAGAAGCGAAACGTCATAAGTGAACGACCTATAAGCAGTTTGGTTTTCAGAAGTGAAATTTGTGCTTGATAATGCATGAAAATTTAAGAGATAAATCTAAACCTTGCAAAAAAAAAAAAAAGAGAAAGGAAAGCAAATTACAGTTCAGAGCTGTAGATCTAGTATTGACACTGAGCTTACTTTTAAATTATATCCAGTGAAGGATTCACAAGACCAGGTCTCCAATTTCTGTGGGCAAATGTTTATTATATCTTTCCCTTACATGTATTTGTTGAAGATGCCTGGGAATTATGGACACTTGTGACAGAAATTACAATTAAATTCATGTAGCAAAAAAACAATAAGCACAAAAAAAAGAAAAAACCTGCAAAACTCTGTTTCATGAGCAGGACTAGCCAAAAGAAGTAACTGATTTTCAGAGTGTGTGATGTTATCAGTGCTTAGGCATGATTAAGTATTTTTTTCTCCGAAGAATTGACTTTGTGAATTCAGTTTAAAATGTGACACAAAATAGACATGCATTTCATTTCTACCTACAAAGGGTTTCAGGGCAAAACACAACAAACGCCATTTTTGAAAATTTTTAGTTATACCTGTCAATACTGGGAATGATGATAGCGCCATAATGGAAAGGACTTTCTGACCCTTTTCACCAAATGCAAGTTATCTTTCCTGAAAATCTTAAAAAAATTCTAGTTCTTAATGATAAACTACTTAATACTGGAGAGCAAATTGTCATTTTTCTCTAATGGTGATTTGGATATGTCTCATTTTGTCCCGAAACCCTTCATAATTGTACTAATATTGCTCTGAGACTTCCATTCATTTCCACCAATTGCCACCATTGTCATGTGTGTTGTACAGTGCATGTACATTTATTTATGTCAATATGTATGAAAATGAAATTCAAAACCTTACAAAATAATGAAAAATATGAACCTGTATTAATGCAATGTTTTGTTCTTTTTATTTTCAAAATGCCACCAATGAATACCATATATGATAGCCCACAGTGTCAGTGTGTTAGTAAAACGCAATAATGTCCCTTGAGAAAGACCAATTCATTTTCATATCACATTCACAAACAGTAAATTTTCCAACATGATCATCTGCAATGCCAAACCTGTGCATGGATCATGATTTGGATGACATAACACAAAGAATCTCATTGTTAGGTAACACAGTTAAAAATTCTCTGAAAATGAATAAAACAAGTACATGTAATAACATAGAAAAAAAAAAGACAAGTTAAAAAAAAATGAGAAGACAAAAATTCTTCTTGCACTTAATAATTACAAAGGAGCTATCGTACTGTTAAAGTGGAACAAGAAAAGGAAACAATGTATCCATCTCTCCACTCTGACAAACCATCCGGGCCAAAAGCAACATTGCCGAGTCCCAGTGACTTTAATCCAAACAGTTCATTGTACTGAAATTCCTGATGTCTATATATAAGTATTACCCAAAATGATACAGAAGCTGCTTTTTTTGTTATTTGTTTGTTTGTGTTGGGATTTGAAAGGCACATCAGCATGATTACAGCTACATTGTGTCTGACTGGTAAGATACGTTTACACATCAAGAAGAAGAGAGGAAAGAGGGTGGGACAGATGACAGGAACAAGGAGAGAGAGAAATGATGTCACCTCTGGAACATCGAGGATGGCATTCCATGGGAGACATTCCACCGATGGCAGGCTTTCACTGGCTGCAGGTGGGAACAAAGAGATAAAAAGACTAGTTCAATAAATGTCCCAAATGAAGAGCTGAAAAAGGTTCCCTTCAGAATCTACACTGTCACCTATATCGATAGTTTATGACTGAGACATTGGCAAACTAAATGCAAGGCTTGATACAATGTACATGTATATGTTTGATGAGAGAGATAAGATGAAACTTCATATGGCTTCACATGACATAATTTTCAACAACCACATTCACACACACACAAATACTATTTGTCATGAACAGCATCAGAATAACGGCATGGTCAGTAAGAAATGTGTACTGCTGATGGAAGAAATGAACTGCTCTATTGTTCTCAAATAGTTACTCAGTAAAACAAATCGTAACCTCACTTCTCTGTTGCCATATCTCCATTTTTCACATTTTGAGAAAATTGATGAGTTGTGTTTAGCAACTGTTTTTGTACGAAGGAGATAAGACAAAATGATTTTCAAAATACATGTATGGGCAACTGACAGGTGAAATGATTACAGTATAGTAGATTTAATATCCCTTTTTCACATGACATGTACATATATATATCTCCAAATCGCCCAAAATGGAGATAGGACAACAAAGAACTGAGCTTGCGAAATGTCTATTTTTATAAGAATATTTCTGTTGATTAACCTTGGTAGTGTTATTACAAACAAACTGTATTTAGTTCTGAAGGACAGACAAGTTCACAGATGTAAGCAGTAACTATGAGTTCCTTGAGCAATTTGTTTACTTTTATTTGATATATCTGTAAATATAATCTGTATAGCTATACATTGTACTCCAACAGTGCCCTGACAGCATGCTGATGTGATGTAAACCAGATGTCAGTCATGCACTTGTGACTATACTATCATAACATAAAATATAAGCTATATATGACTTTTACAGCTCACAAAAAAAAAAATTTAAAAAACCAATGGTTAGGAATTTGAAAAAATGACTCTTTCATTACTTTCAACATTTTCAGTATCAATTTATTTTAAATTCTGTGAATTAAATTTGTGGCCAGTTTATATAAATGAAAGTTCTGAGTTAGCTGTTGGCTGACTCTGTTTCAAAATTGAAGACATATAAGAAATCATTAATTAGATCATGAGAATTATGATTCAATTTTTGTGTTCGTGCACAAGCGTGATCTATGAAAACTTTCAAGAGAATTTGTGTAATATTGCAATCAATGCATTGTAACATTAGAACAAGCTCAGTAATAGACTTCAGTCAACTAGCAGCATCGATTAACTGTAAAGGTATCAAAGCTCTTTCCTTGCTGGTGAAAGCAACACAGCCAGTGTTGATGACTTCGTCCAGGATCATGTACACCCTCTCCATATTGTAGACAATCTGAGTTCATTCAGTTAAGGCAATGAAAACTTGGGCAGTGATGACTATTAATGATATGTCAACAGTATGAGAAACCGAACATGATATCAAAAACATGAGTGGACTAGCCAAGACTGTCAGCACATTAATCAATCTTCATGTATCTGGCACTTGAAGAATCTGATGGAACTGCTCTCTTAGAACAACTTAAATTGCTCTCTTGATATCTTATACATGTATGTCTATGTCAGTGTTTATAGAATTTGAATGCATGGGCTTAATTTTTCTGATTTCAAAGTTTAATTAATGTTTTAAGTACGGTAAACAGAAAGCAATGATATGGCATTATTCGCATTCTTACATTTAGTATTGTAAAGGATACATCAAGCTCCGACTGAAATTGAGAGGCAAAACAAATAAATAGTATATATCTCATCAAAAAAAAACAAACAAACAAACAAAAAAAAAAAAACAATTGGAATGTGAATTTACCCCTAGTAGTGATCAATATGTCACTGAAAATTATATGAAAGACAAAAACAAAAAGTAATAAAATAGTACAAAAAAAAAAAAAAGTCAAATGCTCCATTTTACCTGAAAAAAAAAAGTTTGTGTATTTGCTGACTGCAGACATTACTACACTGCAATGATGACAGCTTTTTCATTTTAAATCACCCTGATCAGTGTGACTAGTTTGGTAGAAGTGCATAATAACCAACAACAATAATTATGTACACATAACACAACAGTGTTAGATCTATGTTATTTTTTTACCACGGTTGTGGACAGCTGAGATAACCACCACTACAGGAGGTTGAAAAGCTTATAAAAACCATAACATAATTATGATGTAAAATGCAAATATGAGATGCGACATGATGAAATCAGGCTTTTGTCAAATTTTGAGTATATTAATTATTGGTATCACTGTGAAGACTACATGAATTCATTTCCCTTTCTGTGTCTTAGTCTTAAAAAAAGCTGTGTCCTACCTTAAGTAGAAGTCAAACTGTTGGCAGTTAAAGTCAATGGGGAAGACCTGCTGCTACGGCTGAATCTACTGAGAAAATGACTGATCATTTTTTATCATCTGTATTCATCCTTTTTAGGCCATGCGACTTAAGTACAAATTTTGGACTATTATTCAATCTATTTCAACACAATCAAAACTGAATTTTTTAGACTGATATAAAAGTGTTCTAGAAAAAAAAAAAATTGTTTAAAATTCATTCACTGTTGCCATCACCTCAGTCTGACAAGTGCCTGATTTCATTGTGTCGCGTCTCATATATGTAACACTAACAGTTTCTACCTGAAGGTAAAGAAAAACATGTTCTGAAAACATATAAATAATATATGTGTGCTCTGTAGACAGTGACAGCATTACTCACCACATTCTGGAAATATGACACAAGACAGTCCATGAATACATTCAAAAGTTCTTGAATAGCCAATTCATTCTGTATAGAGGAAAAGAAGTGAAAATCATCAGGCTGATTAGTTTTGATAAAAACAATTCAAGAATAATATTCAGGATTGATAATGATGGCAAAGAAGGGGCAAAGTATTGATCTGGCAATATGGTGCAAATATCACCATGAACATTATATATATATATACCCGTACACTTATTGCAAGCTAACTAGAGAACAATCTTACCTCCTCTTTGCTAACTCCACAAATCAGGGTCAGAGCTGTATATTTCTTATAGACGATTGTCAATGTATCATGGTGGAAAAAACTGCACTGAAGAGAAAGAAATCACAGAATATTAATTAATGATACTGAAAAAAAAAAAAGCATTTATAGATTTGCCAGTGTTTCACTTTCAACCATGGCAGGAATGAGCACCACTGATACTTCCATCTCCTAAACAGGAATAAGCAACGATGTATCCCTATGTGTAGGCTGTATCAGAAATTTCATCTGCTAGTATTAATAGTAGTAACCATTTGAGAACCATCAGATCAAAGTGATAAATTATTCTTTATTCATAATTATGTCTACTTCTCAAATCTTTTGTTGTTTAATGCCTATTCCACACATTTTCTTGACATTATGAATTTAAAAACTTATTTGGCTTTAATCAATGCATATTTCAAAGAGAATGACATTGAAAATGAAAGATTAATCACAGATTTTGAAACATAACTGATTCAAGTAAGGACCACTCCACTTGAACTCCACTTGATACTGATCTAGATAACACTCAAAGGATAAACTTTACCTGTTTATTTGTTCGCATCAGACATTTGGAGATTACAGCAGTCTCTTGCTCATCACGTTCCTTCTCGTCTATGTGCTGATAATTTCTGAAAAAAAAACAAAAAAACACACACACATGCACACAAACTAGTCTCTGTCCATACGTCAAACGATTCAAAACTGCAGGAAATAAAGTGATATGCTTCAAAGTTTACAATCATCTCTACTAGTACTAGAGAAAAATGTGAAGCACATCCAAATGAAATGAGATGGAATGTCAAAGAAGCTTACATTAAGAAAATAAGATTTTACTATGGGATTTCAGAAGTTAACTCTGAACACGAATATCTTGTAGCTATATTATTTTCTCAGCAAAAGCCAAACAAACTTACCTCCTGTCCCACTGCACCAGTTACCATAAACACAAAAATCTGATGACAGACTCATTTCATCTGGTCGCACAACATAAAATTTTCATAATCAGTACTAATATGTTACCATAATATGGATATAAATGTAACGATGTGGTGGACTTCAAGATGTGAATACCTTGCCAAAGTATTTCAAGTGACAAAGCTGTAAACGTAAGATAAGAAGTAATTTTATCAACAATGCCCATTGTAACAAAGTGTTTGCAACTCATCACTTCATCCATCTCCACCGGCACCACTGCTGTCAACTGTCAATGGTAAGGGCTCCACTGCTTTAGTTTTAAAATGCTCCAACAAAAATTTCAACATGAGAATAAAACTTTGATAAGATCTAAATTTGGATCTATTCTGGTGTTGATTGGTTGTCATGGTAATGTTCATATTACACTGATGACTTGCTCTAATATTTAAACAGTCATTAAAAGTATTGTAAGGAAATTTTTATATAGATCTAGTGTTCCAGGGTATTGCTTGATATACATCTGATGACGTGAATTAAAAATCTTTAGTCACATTTAAATGCTGTATTATGTATAAATAATATAATCACAGAAATGGCGATGCAGGCTCCTGGTCTGGGCTAGCCCAGCAATACATGATTGATACCTACCGCCTGATACGGACTCTCCCTTGCTTATTAACGATAAGGAAGAAGACTATCATTTTGCTGGGGCGTAGAATAACATATCAAAATGGCAACATTATGAGATCAACTGTGAAAAGATAGATCTAACTTTAATCTCATGTTGAATAAAAATAAATCTAAGCCTGGAGTCCCTACTCGTCCAATGCTCGGCCTAGATCTATTCATCAACCGATCATAATAGTAAATATTCCCAAAAGGTACACAAAAATCTGACCGCGTTTCACACTGTTTGGAAACAGCATAGCCTCAATTGCAGTCATTCCTGAAATGAAAGGCTTCCGTTAAAACTTGCCAAGTTGTATGATCTTTTCTGTACAATAAGTTGGACGGCAAGGAAGCCTTTGAGGCCTGGTTTACATCCAGTGCCGTTGTTCAACGCATGTAGCATCCCTGCGTAATATGCAATCAAGCTGTGGCTCTGCATTTCAAGCCCAATGATCAATAACCTAAATGTATCATTTCCCAATATATGTTTGTTTCCTGATTGCTAGAACCATGTGCAAAGCTATTGCTTACAATTCAGTGCAAAAAAGAAAAAAAAAAACGAAAATTCTTTAAAAGCAATGAGTGATGACGAGAGGAAAAAAGCAATAAAACAACTAATGGAGAATGCTCACTTATTTGCACTTCGCTGCCTATACCATCAATTTTCATATTATTGAATGACTTCAGACATTTGTACCACTGGCAACTTTCGGTTTCCCTAAAACAAACATAGGTCTACTGAAAAAAATCCAGGACTTCTGCTAGCCTAGAACTAGCACACCCAACATGTTTCTGAAGTTTGCTTTACAGCTCCTGATCTCCCTCAGCCAAATTACATTTAGTTAAATTGTGACATATGGGTAGTTGTTTTGTTCCCGTTATAAGTACCTTCCTTCACCCTCTTCGTAATTTTCACGAAAAGGTATTGCCCTTTATCCAATACAGGGCACAGCGTTTCGGAAAAGGGTCAATTCTCAAACAGTGTTGGCAATTGTGACGTCATTTCGATGGCTAGCGCCCTCTCAAAGTACACGAAAATTGTAATGGCGACCATGCAAATATGATAGAAGACGGCCCAGGATCACAACACGGAGGCCAACTCGGGCCCGGATCAGGTGGATTAGGCATGGTTACGAAATCGCAACAAGACGATGGAATCAAACAACGTCCTCAATACTCAATGCCTGGAATTCTCCACTTTCTTCAGACGGAATGGGCAAGATTCGAAATGGAGAGATCCCAGTGGGAAGTTGAGCGAGCAGAACTGCAAGTGCGTAGATATTGTAATAATTATCTAATTTGTTGGATTATCCTTTGTTGATACGATTGACTTGGCCTAGTCCAAATTGTACTTCAAGTCACATGAAACCAGCGATAAAGTTTCGTTCAGAAGGGTTATCAAAGTCATGTTCGGACTTGGGGATGCCTCATATTACAAGGGACGAAACTCTGCACGCGGAAGATACGATGAGCCCCAGAACTGACTTAGGTAGTCTAGACTGAGAGACTGAAACTAGTGATACTTTTTGTTTGTTTGTTTGGTGATCAGATTTTAAGCACCTGTCAATCTCACCACTGACAGTTAGGGTATTGATCTTAAGTTCCAGGAATTCATGTACTTAGTTGTGGCTATCTTGGGTTCCATGACTGACAATACTGACATGCTCTGACTCACTACAAGTGAATATATGATGAATCAAATCTCGTTCTCATTGTAGCAGAAGCATGAGCAGTCAAGAGCGACACTTAGTCTAGTGCTTTAGATATAAGATAAATTCCTATTGTGGGCCGGCTAAGAAGAGCATTTTACTTCTTCATAAATGTGAGAATTTATATTGGTGAGGCAGACAATGAAACATAGGGCAATGGGCATCATAAAGGCTACTTTTGCACACTTTCTCTTTATGACAAAGAATATGGTGCCATTCATTGATAAATTATGCTAGAGGGTGAAGAGAGAAGTCTAATGATTCTTTCTAGATGCTTGTAGAACCCATTTTCAACTCATAGTCTAAAGCAGTGGACCAGATCAGACTGGTTTTAAGCCATTATTGTTATGTCACACACAGAACAATATTATAAATGTAGTAATTCGTAATGGATCATTGCAAAACTTGTGCCACCCTTTGTCACATCACCTCTCTAACAAGTTTGTGAAAATGCATTGGTGAGAAATACCATCAAGTGTTTTGTCTCAAGGTGCAGAATTTTTCTTGTTAATACTTTCTCAAAATACCTTGAACTTGAGCAGTTTTTTTTTTTTTTTGGTCATATGGGCTGAATTGTAGAAAAAAAAGAATGTTTTTGAAGAAATCAATGTTTGAAGGAAAGTAAGAAATTAGAATATCTTCATTCTCTAATTTAGTGATTGCAATACGAAAATGTGTATCATGTCTGAATGTTAAATTATGATAGGCATGAAGTTATGTTAATTAAATTCAGCTGTTAATATTTATACATGATCAGGTCATTATGAAATGGGACTTGATGTCATATTTATGAGAAACAACCTAGTAAGAGAAGACCCAGTGATATATTTTCAAACTTAAAAACGTGGGAAGTTCTGAAGCTAAAGTCATTTTTTTATGATGGCACTGAGATGTCAAGATAATCTCCATCAGTACACGTACGTACAGGCACTGAGAATACTGAGATAGGGATGAAAGGGGTGAATAGAGCATGACATTTTAGTGTCAGATTGTGTCATCTTCAAGATAAATGTCATCATAGTTATCATTATTTTTAGATTATTTTTTTAAACATTGATTTAAATGACTTCCAGCAATCTTTAAATGTGTTTGTTCACATTTTTTATTGTCATCGGAGAGAATCCTCTGGGGATTTAAGGAAGGAAGTGTGTGATACATGGGACGAAGTAGAAAGGGGAATGTATTTTAAATACTGAGTAAAAAATGTTAGAACTCCATATACACATGTTTAGAACCTGATCATCTCTTTTATACATATACAGAAAGTCAAAGCTCCAACGTGAGACTATTTTTCTGTGTGCTCTAGTATCTCATTTTGCACAGCTGACTGTGTGTCATGGATCAGAATTTGGATGATTCTGGACGATCCTCCATAAGTTAATTTATGCTATTTTGTCCTTTGGTGCCAGTGTCAGAAGATCAGTTTTCAGCTGATGGAAGAGTTTTATGGCAGGACATTTAGGCAGAGGGTGCGCTTGCCATTATTGTTGAGACCCAAGTGAGGAACTCTCAATCCTGTAGCGTTGATTAATTATTTAGCACAATTATTCGCTGTCATGTGGTTGTTTATGCAACCTTGACATTCACAGTCCACTGATTCTTTTTGTTTCGCTGGGCCCATGTATTTTGTTATTGTTCTTCGCTAGATCTAGTCAAACCTGTCTTGCTTTTAAGTTTTTGTGCTCTCAGCAATTGTAATAATCAAATATTGTAATTCTTACTCCCTGAGCAAGATCCATGGAGGTAATGACATTAGCAGTGCCATCAATACGACAATACTCCAGAACTAATGCTAGTCAGATAATATATTTTACCACAATTTACATGAAATACTTATTTACTATTAGGTTATAATCTCCAAATCTCACCCATTCATGCTCCAATATGAAGTAAAATTATTTAGTATCAATTGGGTTAGATTGCACTTTTGCAAAGGCAAAATTTTTTTTTCATGAGTTGCCATCAGCATTTTTGAGACGTAATCAGTTTTTTTATGAACTTTTGTGATACTTAGTTTCCTTGATCTCTTAGTTTGAGCTTTTGCTCATTTGTTCTTACAGAACAAACAATTTTTTCTAGTTTTAATGCTGGTGATGTTTGTCTTTCAGGCCCGAATTGCATTTCTGCAAGGTGAGCGAAAGGGACAAGAAAACCTAAAGCAGGACTTGGTTAGAAGGATAAAAATGCTTGAATTTGCTCTGAAACAGGAACGGTAAGATTTCCAGTGCATACAAACAAAAAACAAAAAATTAAGAAAACATGTTGGCATGTAAATGTTAAATAATAGGATTGGTATTTTGATATTATCTCTATTTCTAATGCAAAGTTCTTTCTTAAATAAAGTGAGCGCATCCGTAAATATTTTTTTCTGCTACTCTTTTGGTTATGCTCGGAAATAATTTTCTTTTGTGAACATTCTGGGTTTGTTAAGATTCTTCTTTAGCAAATTCAGATTTCCTCTTCCAATTTATCTGAATACAACAGTGTCTCAGCAGGCAGTATGTCCCTAGTGTTCAACCATTTGAACAGTCCTTGAATCATATTTTTATCTATTTGATATCTTTTTAGTATCAAAGCACATATTTTTGACAGTAGCGTTACGTTTGAAAATTGGATTCTTCATAATATTTTTTTTTAAATTCTGCCTGAGACTACCATCTATCTATGGTTTACAGAAAATGACTGTTGTACATGTAGTATGCAGTACATTTTAGGAATTTTGATTCACTTAAATAACATGTGAATTTCATATTTCCAGAGCCAAGTATCACAAGCTGAAATATGGCACAGACCTAAATCCAGATGACCTGAAACCTCCATCTTTTGATAAAGAAAACAAAGGTAAATTTATTTATCTGTCCTCATGTATGGTTTTGAGTGCTGTTGAACATTATCAGATCCAACATGAGTAACATCTGTATAAAGAGGTGTGATTGCCAAGGAAGAGAATAAATAATATAACAGATGTATTTTTAGAGGCATTCATTATTGAGAGAACCAGAATAATGCAAAAGAGGTGCCCTTGTAGAGCATTTGGGAAAAACAACAATATCTTTAACTTACTGAAACGATGTATTTGATGTCAACATTTTTTTAAAAATAAAATTTTGCTGCTATTATCCTTTGTATGGTATAGAAATCCTGATACAAAATTAAAATTGATATACTTCCAGATGACCAGATAGATGGAGAAATATCCTTGTCCACCTCTTCGGGCACCAGCAGTGCTACATGGCGGCAAGGGCGACAGCTCCTCAGACAGTAAGTTACATGAAACAATTCATGCAAACAGCTATAATCAAAAATGAAATCTCTAGTCCTAGTGAAACTATAACAGTATAAGTTGGTATACTGTCAGGTGATACGTGACAGCGCTGTATAAGAAAACAACCCTGTCTAAGAAAAACTCATTAGGAATGCTTCATGGAACTGTACAGGTAGTGCTTCTTGTATTGGGTTATACTGTGAATACAATAGAAACTCATTAATCATCTGAAACACTCAAATTTGATATGTGCGCTATGCATAAGTTTTCTTGTTGTTTTGTCTTATCCTTGTACATTTTATTTTTCTTAAAATTATGCAGAGAAATTATTAAATCATTTCATAGATATATAAATTTATCTATTATAATTTGGGATGTTAGGCTGTTGTTTTTTGGTTTTTTTTTTAACTTTTAATTTAGATCTATGTACAGAAATGTTATTTGTAAAATTGTTGAAACAGTTTTTGTCTTATTTTTGTGCTGAATGAATCAGTATCATTGTCATTATGCTCACAGAAATTTCTCATTTACCCCACAGATATCTGCAAGAAATTGGTTATACAGATACCATCATTGATGTTCGTTCAGCTAGAGTGCGGTCCCTCTTGGGCCTGCAGACACAAACGGGTGACAATGATACGGACATCTCTCAGTCCATGTTGGTAAATGGGGAGCAGCAGTCGAATAAACGGGATAACCAAGGGAAACGGTAAATATTCTGTAGGCCTACTGAAAAGTGCTTTTTATTGATGGAATTATCTCAGCATTGTTCTCAATGATTTCCTTCATTTACCACTTTCTGATGTGAAGCAAGATCTTAAAGTCTAGGTTTGAAAGGGAAGAACTGCATATGCAGTTGATTATTCTGAACTCTAAATTCCATCTTGGATTGTATGAGCTCTTTAATTATTGAAAAGCAATGTAAAATTGCAATATCTTTGGGATTTTTTGGGGAGAGGTTCGTTCTTTTAAAAAATCTTTTAATGTTTGTTTTTAAACTTTTCTTGATAAACGTAGCGCATGGTATGATTGCCTGCTAGTTGATCTCTCCAGAATTAGTTACCATAAAGCAAAAAAAAAAGGCAAGGAAAGCACATCAGGACATGCTTTTAAGTGTGAAGTGTGACATGTCAGTAGCTGCAGGTGCTTGTGAAAGGTGAACAAATAATATGACATACTGAAATAGAACCCATGACCTTCGTGGGAGTTTTCTTAAGCATATATGAACCACTCTGATGTTGACATTTTGGATGATTACACTGAATAATACTCAAAGATAAATTGTTTAAATTTGAACACATTAGTGTATTGAATGTACAGTTTGGATCAAAACACTCTCGCAGATAAACTGTTCAGTTATTATCACCTTTTCAGAATATTGTCAAACATAATAAGCTTTTTTTTTTTTTTGCTCTATGTCAATAGAAACACAGTTTATTATGCAACATTTTATATGACAATTTCTTATGGATACATTTAGCAATTTTCAAGTGCGTAAGCCTTTTATGGGTTTTGTTGGAGATTAATAGTATAGATGTCCTCTTACCATGCACTTCTCTCTTTGCATTTCAGGGCAGGGTTAAAGAAAATTGGCAACATGGCAAATGATAATGCTTTGATAGATGCTGAGACTGCAGTGATGACCACTTACGACTTTCTCAACTCTAGCAATGTTGTCGATGATGACGATGACTTGAGGTATTTTTCTGTTAGGACTTAAACTGAAAGAGCTTATGTCAGCATTTGTAGTGTTAATCAAGAATGTATTAGCCTTAACCTCACTTAAAATTTCCTGTATAATTTTATAAGGTTGTTATAACATATTTGTAGCAGTAGGTTTTTCTGCATGGTTACTTTCTTGCTGTGTGTTTTGTTGGCAAGATGAATTAATTTAAAAAAGAAAAAAAGGGGAGAGAAGAAGAAAGAAGGCTTGTGCATATGTATTACCATTCGTAGTATCTTTGGGCAATGAACCTTTTCACATATGCCTGTGCTGTAGACCAATGGTGAGAAATGGAGTTCTATCTATTTTAAATGTGATTAACTATATCTTTGGCTTGATGGCTAAGAATGAGACATCCGTTAACCTAAAATCTTTTTGTTTCATTCACAGTGATGAAAATGAAGATGGAATGGCAGCAGATGATGATGCTGATGAACGACTAGAGAGAAAAGGAATCAAACTAAAGGTTTATTTATTATTGTTATTTTTTAATTAAGATTTCTTTCTTTTTTGTTCTCATCTGGTAAAATAACTCAAAGTGTTATCTATTTCGTATTTCAGAACTGTGGTAGATGTCTTTTTATAGATTTGAGAACAAGAGAAACAGTTTCATTTTAAGTATTTTGTCTGAACACTTGTAAGAAAATGCAGAGTATGTTTTATAGTGGCTACTATATAGAGGTTAAGAAAGCTCACCTTCTGACACAGGATGTGCACTTGGATGGAAGAAAATTTATGCTGAGGAACAGTTCATCATGTGTGATATGTAGTTATGCATGAAACATGAATTCAGAGACATTTTGAAAATTATGGGGGAAAAAGGTTAGATCTGTGTCATGTGGAATATGAATCAAATAATTTCCAATTTTTTTATTTTTTTAAAAATAATATTGTTCTTTTTTACTTTTATATATATGGTGTTCAACATGATTTTCAGGCTGAAAATGAATGTTTCCTCAGACTGACACCAATGAAAGCTTAGCAGGGCTGGATGACAATGACCCAGACACTGTGGAGGCTTTGGCTGAATTTCACTTCTTAGAGAAGGAGATTGGGGAGGTATCAGGTGAGTGGCTGTGCATTTTGACTTCTTGTGACTGATGCAATGTAGTGACACAATCTTCTCTTTCAGCTGCCTTCACATTCCCCTGGCTACATTCTAGGCCATGTTGAATCCAACCGCTTGTTTCAAAACATGAGGGTTTGATTTCGCTATGGCCAGAACAGTTGTCTTTCATTGTTGTTTGCCATCTCAGAGTTCATCTCCATTCATTGATTTGCAAGAAAATTTTCCATTTTTCGTGACCAATATAATTTCCTTTAAAAGAAAAGGTTGCAAATGCGTACATCAGGAATTGCAACATTTCAAAGTACAAGACCACATCACTTTCATGTAATTGTGATCTTAATTAAACTGAAGCATTCAGACCTCTTCCCTTGTGCAGCACCTTTTCTTGCATATCTTTGTCTCGTGCGCTACATGTGTGTCGATTGTTGTGACTTGACTGTGCATTAAAAACCATCATATCAGCTCATCTACTATTCACCTGTTTGTCAGTAGCACTGTCCTTGGGTTTTCAAAGTGTTTGGCCATATTTCGTAACTGAAAGAAAAATAAAAAAAAAAAAAGAGAGATAAATAATTTTTTCATTTTTATAAAGTCGGGTGAAATTTCTAAATAGAATTATTTAATGTTGTACTGTTTTAAATAAATGGAACAGAAATAATGAGCAATTAATATCTACATAATTAAAAATTTCTTGATGGTATTGTTAGTTTACTTTGGCTATTAAATTGATCTTTTATTTTATGTTGATTAGAAGTAGTCTTTGCTACTTTTGAAATACCTCACGATAAACATCTTTGTTGACCCAAATAGCCTGCACCAGATTTGCCCGCTGGTTATACCATGTCAGTGATCTGTAGTCTCAATAAACATGCACCTTCAGACTTTCCTCTGTAACATTTCCTTTTTTGTTTGTTTGTTTTTGAGGGGGAAAGGTTTTCCTCATGGCTTGTTTATAAATTTTTTATTATTTTTTTTTTCTGCTGTGTTATTATTATTTTTTTCCTTAGATTATTTTGGCCTTGCTTTTTTTCCTCAACTCCCACGGTCTTAAGCAGCTTGATCTTATGGACATTTCTTTGAAAAATACTTTCCTTATGATTGTTTTCATGAGAAACTATACTTCATTTTATTCATTATATTAATTTTTCTAAAGCATTTGATAGGAAATTGACTAAAAATGCATTTGAGAGTGATAGGATTTGGAGGGCAATATTGGTGGCACATTTTAGAGATTTATTAATAATTTCTGCACACTTTTATTTCTTTATATCAGACACTGCTGTGGTATAATTTAGAATTTAGATTATCATTGTTGACAATTCCTGTAAGCTGTAGATACAAAAGAAAAAAGACCTAAAAATTATCATTAAACTGAAAATGAAAAGAAGGGGATAGAACATTTTGAGTAAATTATGAAGAAATAGCAGCTCTGCTAAGACTCAGGATAGAGAGATTTGAGATGGAGATTTGTTGAATACATTTCCTCAGCAGTTCTAGTAAGAGCGAAGGCTGACAGTGTTAAACAAAACTTGTGTTTGAGGACACAGTTACAGTGAAAAGTCTCAATACATATTTTGATGATTATTGAAATTCTGACAGTCTCACATTTTATCATATCAGATCCATCATGATTTTCAAATCAGGAGCTGGGTTGATTTTGTTTCCAAATCTGCAAATAAATGAAATGATAGTAAGCATGGAAATATGAAATCTAATATTACCTTCAACCTATTATTATATTGTAAAACTTGCCTCCTTTTTTTTTTTCTTTGTTCTTTTTTCCTTCCTGCTTCATGAGGAAAATAAGCCACAGCATAAAAGCATAAAAAAAAAGGAGATCCAGATTATATTCACGAGCTGGAAAATTTTATGTGTGGTGACACTGTAACTGTGTAGTTCATTACTTTGATTTCAAGTGTTTTTGATTGCACAGTTACATTGATCGCACTGAATGTAACAAAAGGATTTGTGTCTTATGTCAGCACTTTGACGTCCTTCACAAATCAGGCCAGTTGTAGATACAAACTGAAATGTCATGATGGATCTGAGAAGCATCCTTGAAAAAGATAAGAAAATGCGGAGCAAAAAAAAAAAAAAGAAAAGAAAGAAATGGTCTGGAACTGCCAAAAGGAAAAAGAAAGACATTAAATGGATATACGATTTAATAACAGGTGTATTTATACGAGTCGGCAGTTGAGAGATGCTTTGTAGATATCACTCTGTTGTCCTGATTTAAACCTACTTCAGTTCTCTAGATAACAGCTGTTATAAGATTGAGTGTTCCTGTCTACTTTGCCCTGAGATCTCTGCTTGATAACAGAAAACATCCATTTGCATCTGATTAGTGCTATGTCATGGAATTTAACATCTTTTTTGCATAGGAATGGTGAAAAGGCTCAGATTACTCCTAGGTCGCAAGTAAAATCGAAAATCTGATATCAAAAACCAAACAAATAAGAACAGAAAGACAATTTTTTGCATAGGAATGGTGAAAAGGTAGATTACTCCTAGGTCGCAAGTAAAATCTAAAATCTGATATCAAAAAGCAAACAAATAAGAACAGAGAAAGACAATCTGCGAAGAAAAATCGAGCTAGGAGCTGGAAATTTTTCTGATTTCTCAATGTCCTTTGCCTTTCTGTTTTTGTTTTTTTTTTCTCACTGTAAATGTTTTATGTCGCAGATCGTAAAGTCTACCTGTTTTGCGCCCTCATTTCCTGTGATTTTATTTTGTTGTTGAAAGAAATAAAAGTGTCCAGCATTAGGAAGTCAGTCACACACAAATATTTTTACAGTCTTTGAAATACAATTACAGAATTTTTTCTTTTTGTTTTGCCTGAAACAAGCTGGACTGCATATGACTTTTGCAGTATCAGTTGTGTCATTATACATAGGTTTTTCTGTTCAATTTCCTTCTCATGAACAATTTTATTGATGGTGAGATAAACTTTTTTCATTTTTAGAAATAAAGGGTAGTTTTTGTCACTCCAATTCAACCACAAATATTGTGGCAGGACCTGAGATAACCAGGAAGAAGTGTAAAGAATACTATTCCTTGTTGAAAACAACCCTTAAATTGTTTATACATTATAAACTTATTGCCGTCTTGTCATCTTTACATCATTTTTTTGTTCTTGACAAATTTTGTGTGTAGTGCCTAAAATGGGCCTGTCAGTAGATGTCTACAGTTCTTTTAAGGATATATGCAAACTTCAGGGACAAAAAAATATGCTGTATAGGAGTCTATTTCTTATAACTATATGTGCCTGTTGATCCACCTCCGTGCCTAACTTTGTCTGAGTGTTGATGTGCTTGTCATGGTGTCATACAGAGAAGCGCGACTCCACCTCCGGTGAGGACGAGGAGTGGGTAGTGGATCAGCGCCATATATCTGAACTCAAAGAGCAGTATAAAAAGGAGAGGAAGGGAAAGAAAAATAGTAAGTGTTGTAAACAGTGTATGCAGTTTCTGCTTGTTGACTTATTTCTGTTCATTTCTTTGGACCAAACCAGTACTGATTTCCTTCAAGAATGAAATCATGTTTTTGATAGGGACTGTTGAGGCCATGTGGCCACAAAATTTGATAGTTATCAGTGGAATAATTCTGTTGATTAGCAAACAGTGTTCATTGTGGACATATTCGATAACAGAATGAATATGTTTTGATAGGAGCTATGAAGCCCCTGTGGCTTGTTGTCGTTGTATTATGTGTCATATACAAATGGTGCAATTTCATTGTTTTATCAGACCCACAGCGATTTTCTGTCTCTTAAAGCCATTTAGCAACAAAATTAAGTCTAATATTTTTGTTAAATGTGTCCAAAAGCAAGTAATTCAAAGAAAGCAAAAATATTGGGTGCGCTTCGATTTTATTCATAGATATAAAAAGACTTGTATAATATTTATGATCTTTAAAGATTCAAGGTTTTAGTTGAGTATGAAGGGACAAAGATAACAGGAAATTAGCACTGCATCTCAGTGTCAGAGGCCATTATCTGCCAGTTGACACAGACATCAAGTATTGGGCAAGAAAAAGGTTTTGTTATAGAAATAATATGAAATTCTGGTAGTTACAGGGGTAGTAGATGATTAATACTCTGCCTTTTGCAGCTTATGACTAGTTCTATAAATGGGGGAGAGAAACATTAATAGGATTGGCTTAATGGAATTTTATAGTTAATGAATAAACAAGATTTCATCAAAGTTAGTATAATTGAAAGCACTGTCTTATGAAAATAAAAAATCTATAAGAAGATAAAGGGAGAAAAAATAAATACTAAAGGTGGAAATGTTATCAAAATATTAATAGATATCCGCACTGATAAAAAAGAAGACTCCTTTGCTGTATTCTCAGAGGATGTATATTTCTGAATTTTATAGTTCTGACCAGCAGATGATTGATCTTATTTTTTATGTTTTCGGAACAGGGGAGAAATTTGATTGAGGAAATGCTATAATATTTCTATCAATTTGTTTCGGAGTAGTTGATGCAGAAGACAGGTTTAAAAAAAAAATAATAATAATAACCAAAGTAACATTACTTGAATTGAGAATCTGAAAATAGTAACAGAAGACTTTATAGATTATCCTTAGAGTGGTAATGTTCTGCACCAAATTTCAAAGTTTGTCATGTGGTTGGTACAGTCGTCGATGAAGGAGATCATCTTTCTTAATCTGTGCAGCATGGTAACCGTCATTTTGTAGATTTTACCTGATTAATTATTGCCACCCTCCTACTAAATGCATGTAGTTGTTGTCTTGCATTTGCATGTACCAACGTGAAATAGAACCTTTTGAATGCCTTTTTGTACGTTCCAACAGGGAATGGCCCTTGAAAGAAATGTAGCATTCATTCTTTGTGCAGTTGAAATGCTGAGGGAAAAACAATATTGGAGAAATAAGAAATTTGATTTATTTCTGCAGTTTTGAAAAGTCTTTCATAAATGTATATTGAAGAACATCTGGACCTCCTCTTTATCAGGCGTGTTGTTTGTTTAGATTTATTTATGTCAGCTTTAACCTGTTCAGCGTTTAACTGTTAGCAATTCTTTGTAGCACGCAGATCTTTTGCAACAAGAACCTGCACAGATTTGTTGTTTGCAATAACGAATGCTATATATTTGTTAATTTTTTATTTCTGTTTACATTGGTGCACGACTTCATTTCATTTACATCTTTTTTGGCTTGCTATGTATATATTTTTGTTTCGTTGATTTATGTGTGAACGTTCGATTTGGTAGTCTTATTGCTCCTTTGCTCTGTGGCCACTGTGCCTTGCAGGGCCCTCCCGAACCACCTTGCAGGCCATGCTTGCCAGTCTGGGTGGTGAGGATGATGTGTCCGCAGTTGGCGATGGCTCTCTCTCACAAGAGGGTGATGACGGAGAGGAGGGTAGGATGTCCTATCTTGCAGCTTTGTACCTTACCTCTTTACCAAAGCTTCACCTACTATATTATCCCTTTTGCTACACTAACCCTGGGGCTGTGGGTTTTCATATTGGGTCCTCAACATAGATTTTGAAAAATTATAGAAATACTTGTAGATATAATTAAATGCCTCAGTAAATACAAATACACTGTATATGCTGTTTGTAAAAAAATTTATGTTTTTTTTTTTTTTTTCAGATAGTGATACAAATGAGGCATATATTTATTATATTTATAAGAATAAAGCATATAAATATCCGGTAAATTAAACAAAAAAATCTGTATGTAGACAGGATGCACAGTGGAACCCGCGAGAAGTCAACTCGGTTAAAGTCAACATGCTTTGGGGGTCCCATTTTTTTTCCTCTGTATTTTATGACGTCTCAGATAATGTCAACACCTTCAGAGGCTGAACTCGCTTAAAGTTAACTCCAAATGGCCCACACTGACCAACTGACAGCCATAAATTGTGAAGACAAAGAGAAAAAAAAAAAGTGGGATAGAGAGACAGGAATGCCTTGTTACAACACACTAGATAGCCTGTAGGCCTGTCGCTGTTTTGAGAATATGATTGGCTATTCACCTGTCTCAGGTTTGCGGGTATACACAAACACATACCTACACAGCTGTTTCACACTTGTGCTCCTCGCCCTTCTCGAGCTCGTTTGCAAAACCATGGATGGTCAGTTAAACTTATCACTGACTGCCTTGCCACTGATATGCATTTTCGTGATTGGCCCTCTTCACATGCCTTGTGTTAGTGAGGATACACCAACACCTACTCCCACTGGGCTCTCTTCACCCTACTTTCTGACACTCACACTTAGAGACAGTGCAGACAGGCACTGCGCCTGATTTAATTTCAGTCAATGTCTTCAGATCATGTAACATGTAATACTGAGATAACCACGCAGGAGAAGACTGAAAATGGGCTTTGCTGTGATTAGTCAACCTATAATCATCAACTCCGTGATCAGAATGTCTGTAAGAGGGATAACCTTGTAAATATACAACACATATTTTGACCCCCTATGCCTACCAGAGATTGTGTCCCCTGAAACCAGTTAACCTTACTTAAAGTCAACCTCACTTAAAATCAACACTTTTTCTTGAGAGGTTGACTTTAATTGGATTCCACTGTATATCTAAAATAATAAATAATTTTATGCTGTGGTAAAAAATAGATTTAAAAAAAAAAAAATAAAACTTGACTTCTGCTGTTAAGAAATCTGCAATCTCTGAAGGGTGAAATATGCACAAAATGAATCAACGTTGATATTGGTATCTTGAAAATTGAGTGTTACTTTCGTGATTTAAATGATGATGGTGTGATTGAGTTTGATTTGTTTTCAGAAATATTCTGGCAGTCAAAAGTTTGTCTTTATTGATGTGGTGCATGTCAACTATATATGTAGTTTAGTCTTGCATAAACTGAATTGGTGAGCAGAGTATTCATAATTTAGCAGCTATGTAAGGGAAAGAAGTAGGCAAGGTAGGGTGTGAAGTGTTACTGGTTTGTCACAAATTGATGTTTGTGAGTAATTCTTTTTCTAATTTTACTTCTCCATGTATGGTAGGCATTTTAGTCAGAATTTGTTGAGGAATCTTGTTTTAAATCCCTGCTTCAAATGCTGTGCCTCATTCATATGCTTCTCTTTTAAGTTTGGGGAACTATTAGTTACAAGCATTATGTTATTTAAATTTCTGTGGTAGCGTAAGTGGCAACAATGAAACACCCAATTTAGAAAGAACAAATTCAGCTGAAGAGTAGACTTTCAAAATTGGGTACAATTTGTCATACGATAGGTAATTACTGCATAAAGGTAGTTGTGTAGTAGGATGGTATTTTTTCGGCCAAAATTGTAACAATTATTTTATGAGTACAACTATATTCTTATGTGTCAAGCTAGGTTTTGTTTCCATTTTCGCTTTATTTTTACCTTTGTGGTATAACAATTATTGTTGCATTAGATGAAATGAAGTGGAATAATTTGAACAAACATTGACTGAGCTAATGAAGAAAACATTGTCTGCGACAAGAAGGTTGAAGAAGCAGTTTAGTCTTACATTATAAATGCCGGCCTTCATTTTGAAAACCTGTTAAGCGTTGTAGAGTAACTACAAGTTTTTCCATTGTTTTTATGGTAAAAATAAAAAATATGGCAAAACTAGTGAGACTAGAGGCTGATCACAAGCTTTTTAAAGCTTTGGATTGTATTACTGAGTTATTGAGTTTTAAGATATGTAGGAGAAATGTTATTATAATAGCTTTTCTTTCCTGTCAGTCTGCGACTCCGCATTCACCATATGACTTTTTATGTACAAATCTGTAGTCATGAGTTAATGTTAAATTGGGAAATAAATACAGAGATGCCCTTTTTCCGGTTAAAACCGGAATTCCGGTTTTTTCATGGCGATCTGACTCCTCCGGTTTTGGAAACGGGAGCTCCGGGCGAACATTTTAAAAATTTCCGGCTTGAGAAAAATCT
>JBCAUA010000013.1:1020706-1046075 GCA_038406235.1 Peronia verruculata | reverse complement strand
GTCCAATATTGGCAGAGTTAGTCACGAAAGGAGCTGCAATGGAAATGCAGCTTAGAACAACAGCATTGCTGCTAGACTGTCTGTCAAGACGATAAAGGCCCCCTTTCAGTTCAGTTCCTCCTGTTAAGAATTCATTGTTTTTTCTTGTGACAGTGTTGACAGTGTTGTTATGTTTTAAAGTTCTCCAGTGACTTATGCTTTGACTATTTGTCTGACATTTTCAGAAGAGGGTGTGCCAACCTCAGTCGACTTTGTGCGTTGTGACCCCAACCAGATGGTGGTGAGCTACACATCCTCAAACACTTACATTTTCGACGTTGAAACAGGCAAACAAGTTCTCATGTTAGAAACAAAAGCTAACTCAGGTGAGTCTGCATAGTCTTGAAGGATTCATTTCACCAGGCTTTCAAAAACTTTCTTCTTCAACTGTGAGATACAATACTGACCCCTCCCTTCTTTAAAGATATTTTGTGAAGCGTTGCAGCGTCGTTTGCTGTTTTATTGTGGTAGATATTCTTTGTACAGAATGTACGTTAAAGGGAAAATATATTTGGATTTCAGTTTCTCAAATTTTGGGATTTTTTTTTTTTTTTTTAAATACGAATTGTAAAATGCAGGATCTACAAGTAGACATAAATTACGTTTAGTGAATAACAATTAAGTTTTATATGTTGATCTTTAATGACAATGAAAATGGTAAGTTGATTAAGTCGTAAGTGTAAAGCAGGCCACTTAAAGTCAACACAACTGAAATAAATTCTTTGCTAGAAATCAATCTTTTCTGGACAGTCTTGTTATTTTTTCATTATGTTGGTTAAATGTCAGCCTTATTTGATGTCAATAGTTGTGTTTGGTTCTGAAGCCTGACTTTATCCAGACTTTACTGTATTTTGTTCATCAGTCAGTACAGGACCTCATGCAGTCAACCCTTGTTCTCTTTACTCTTGTGTCATTTTACAGATTCAAGTGGAAGTAACCAGATTAACCGTGTTATCAACCACCCAACCCTACCCATCTCCATCACAGCGCATGAAGATAGACACATACGATTTTTTGACAATAATACAGGTATTGTTTCCATTGTTTGTCTGTATCTTTGATTGCAGGTTTGTACAGTGGATTGTCAGCGGGTGACAGAGATAATCACCTGTGCTTTCATAGATCTAGAGAATGATTGGACATAACATGGCTCTGAAATCTAGAAACAACTGATAAGTTATTATACCTTGACATTAGGATAGTATTAGTGATGTTCATTCTTGTCAAACTGTCATGTTGTAGGACTTACTGCCTTTTTTTTTAATGAATAAGTGAACATTTGAGCAGAGCAGTGGCAGATATAAAGTTTGTCCTACTTTCTAGACTTCATGCATTGTGGTTTTCACTATCATTGATTGAATTTTGAAAAGTTGTCCACAGTTTGTTCATTATTGGTAGATGTGGTTAAAATTACGTAACCAGTGAAATATCAAATGCATTTAAAGTGTTAATGACTATTCTTTATACAGACTTAGCGAGTGTTCTATTTTATTGTGTTTGTCTGCAAGAATCCATAGGTCATAGTGAAGCGTGTGAAGATTATTCCCTTTCAACTATTTATGTGTTTGAATTTTTCTCTTCATTTCAGGCAAAATAATTCATTCTATGGTAGCTCATTTAGACTCAGTAACAAGTCTGGCAATAGATCCCAATGGCTTATATCTTTTATCAGGGAGTAAGTATTCATGGTTTAATTTTTGTGAACATCTTTTATGACATGTAATTGTAATTGTTAAAGTTGGCAGAAAAAAATAAAGGATTTGTTGCCTTTTGTATGGGAGATCTAGATCCAGTTGAAAAAGTTCATTCGTGACTTACCTTTCCAAGAGCTAATATTGTTTTTGGTCATTCCATGTATTGTGGAAATGAAATCAAAAGGACTGTGAGATCAGGCAAAATTGGATGATTGGGAACGTGCTTAGAAAATTGGGTCTCTGATAATCTGAATATTGGTTGTGGTATGCAGGCATGGATCTGTTTTTAATTACATATGCTATAAGAAAAAGCTGCACATTCTTAAAAAGTTCTCCATGAGAACGCCATAATATTCCAGGTGGCTGTGGAAATCAAAATCTCCAAAGAAAGAGAGGAATTAATCAAATAACTTGCTTAGGTAAACTTTAATGGAAGGTGAGGATAGCAATATTGCATGTTGAACTATAATTCAAAGTATTTTGTTAATTCTTTTTTTTTTTCCCTCACTTTTTTCCTTTCCTAGGTCATGATTGTTCTATTAGGTTATGGAATTTAGACAGTAAAACGTGTGTTCAAGAGATCACCTCCCACCGCAAGAAATTTGAGGAATCCATTCACGACGTTGCCTTCCATCCTCAAAAACCATATATAGCAAGTGCAGGTGCCGATGCCCTTGCCAAGGTGTTTGTATGACGTGCCACTGGTGTCACCTAGTCCTTCTTTTTCACAAGGAGTTATCAGCAAGCAATTCCTGGAGGGTGGCGTGTACATTTTGTAGGGGGTGAGATCTCGACAGAAACTTAAGATTGTCAAGTGCTAGATTGTTGAATGGTTTTGTTTTTGTTTTTGGCTTTTTGTTTTTCTTCTGCGGTAGCGAAGATGAAGTGTTTGTTAATAGCTCAGTGCGTGGGGGGATTTTTAAACACCTTTTTTTTTTTTTAAACAGTACTATGGAAACATATTTTAATTTATAACACAAGAATATATGTATCACTAGTGTCATTATATTAATTAAGCATACAGAGGTAAAAATGGAATTCATGACAATTCTCAGAACTGTCTAGCTGTTCCTACTGCTTATCACTGTAATTATTATTTATTCATCAACATTATCCAGCACTACTATAGGTTTTCAGGAAAAAAAAGACATTGACATTTTAGGATGTTGTCAGCATAAGCTGACGGACGAAATAAATTTTGAAGAGTGGTGTCTGAAATTTTGTGCTTTTTAGTGAAAAAAAAAAATTGTTTTGATGATTTGAAACTTGATGTTCACAGTTTTTTCTTTTCATATCCCGAGATCCAACTTCATAGCTGCTGAACACTTATGCAATCATGTTTATGAAATACATGACATTTTTTTTTTTTTTTTCTTTTAAATAATGATTGAAAAGAAGGCTTGTTACTCTGTACAAACCCTTTAAAATTGCCTGGTGAATACGAGATATTGAGATCATACTATGAGTGAGACATCTACGTTTTCGTTGAGCCATAGAATTAAGGTAAACTGCTAGGAAATAAAATGTGGCAGAGTTATTGTTATTCTATGGTTACACTGAGACAGTGGGCCAGGCAGATATGGCCTGGATACATTGTTAGAATTGGATAAACTGGACATTAGTTCCCTCGGCTGCTTTACAGCATTTTACCAGAATCTCACTGAAAAAAAAAAGGTGTTTGTCTTGTCATTCTTCAATTTGCATTGGTCAGGTGTATTAATCTCGTCACTTGATTTGGATACTTGGGGAACATTGTGATATATAAGGCGAGTTCACTGAACTGACGCTTTACATTTTCATCCGAAAACAAAAAGGCAAATGTCAAATTGAAATACTTTTTTTTTGTTGTTGTTTTAATGATCTTCAGCAGCTTATGTACTTGCTCTGTAATCTTCAAAGTAAATAATTTTCCATATAGTTATCATAATCAACAAAATATCTTCATAATATATTTTTGTTGCCACGGTGTGCAGGGCTCACTCAGAATTTTAATTCTTGTTATGTACTATCAAAGCAACTTTGTTAGTGAGAGATGTGAAAATTGATGTCGATAATTATTGCAATTGTTATACATAAAGCATTTATGTAGTCGGACAGAAAGGTTGAGTAGTTGAGAGGTTCAAAAGAAACGGCTGTGTATTTTTTTGAATTTTTTATATTTTTTTTTTTTTTTTTGGTTCAGTGCTTAATTGAAACATGTTTGACAAGTGGTCGACATGAAAATGAGATTTCATAGCTCTAGTGCAATAACTTTGTCATAAGTGTCAGTTCTCGAAGGCTGTCATAAGGTTATTGCATTGGGTTGTGGACTGTACAAGTCAGTGCATGCTCTGTCAATGTGAATCATATCATATCCTAACATTTTGCGTGAATGCTTGTCTCTGTAAGCTTTTTCTTGGGAATCAGTAAGTGTTATGGATTTATGTAGGAAATATCATTCTGATGACTGGTTTCTTTTTGTCATTGTAACATTTTGTAATTTAAGAACATACTGCTAGGTTACATGTCCTCATAAAAACACTATAATTGTTCCTCTGAAAAAATGAAAATAGATATTTTATTGATATTTAAATTCTCCTTTATCAGCTTAATTTTCCTGGCTTTAAGTTCTGTAATTTAAAACTGAAGCCTGACAAATTCATGTCAGCATTTTTATCCTACAGCACATTTTAAGTAAGTTCAAACTGAGAGGGAACATCTGAACCATCACATTCTTGGATAATTAAACATGATAAAAATCGTTTTGGGAATTGCAGTTACCTTGTTGGTCTCCTTGTTACAACAAGACATGACATGCTAAAGTTATTGTCCAGTTTTAACCCCCCCAAAAAAAATATTGAAAGGCAAGGGTTTCAGCAAAGGGTGTGCTAGCAGAAGTTTAACAACAATAAACAGATAGTGTCACCAGTGCTATTTCTGGAAATCTTTGGAGAATTTTTTGTCATAGTAAATTGATCAGAATGGAAATTCGCTTATTTTGGTTAAATTGCTTTTCATTAATACGAGTTGATTCATTGATCAGGGACACTTTAAAGTTTAAGACCTGCTGTGCTGTCAGACTTTATGGGTCGACTTTGGTGAAAGAAAATTTTATATTGCAGAATGAAATGAAAATTGTCAATAAGGGTACTTTCTTTCCGATGTTTGTTTTCTTATTTTTTATAAATTTTACTTTATGGATTGAATAATGTAAATTCACATCTGTAAGTTTCCTGACCAATTTTTAGGAATATCTTAAAAGAATGAAGGAGAGATGCTCATTGGCCACCTCCCCCATTGTAAGTGTAATATATTGTATTATATCTTGGTAACCTTTTGTACAAATGTCTGTAAGTTATCTGTGTAACTTTGAACTAAGCTGATTCAGTATTTACTAGATTTGTAGCTGATGACATGACAGTACAGATGACTATGTGTGTGTAGGAAAAGCCAAGAATGTTTGAAAAGTTATGTAACCTGTTGAGTTCTTCTCCTTTTTTTTTTTTTTTTTGGCCACTGAATTCACCATGTACGTCTCATTGTCAAGAACAAAACTGAATAGACCAGAGTGTTGTTAATTTAATGAAAATTGTGAGGGTATCTTGTGGGCCAGTTCTGTCTGTTTTGTCAACTTTTTTTTGCCATAAAAGAAAATATATTGTTTTTTTTTACATTTCAGGCTGAGTAAGGATATATAAATGGATAGAGATGAGTGTTTTAAATTTACATAAGCTTTATGATTGATATCAAGGCTTGCCAGATGTAAGAGATGTCGGTGATTCCTTTTTGCTTGTGGAAGAAGTGTAAGTGTGCTGCCTCACTGACGGGGAATCCTGGTGGTCTCTGGTTTAGTCACAGGCAATAAATTACCAGCCAGAGTAAAGACTTGATCACATTTAGCCTCTATAGATCTGCTTTTGCCAGATCGCAAAGCAACTCAACATACATTTCCATGCAGTTTCTGGGATAGGCCTACATATTTTCAGTTGATGTTTACATGAGCCATATATCAACTAACTACACTCTGGTAATTATGCAGAGCACACATCGAGTTTTTAGATTTCTTTTATTTCATTTTATTTGGGGCATGAGAGGTTTGACAGTAGCAATTAATGGACATGTAATTATGTACAGTACTGTCTGAAGGGCTGGAGAAAAAAGTTAAGAGGGCTGAAACCAAAGTAGACCAGTCAGCTTTCATTAATTACATGTATTGCACATCACATTGTATACAGATGCAAAACTTTGTCAGGAAGCATCCCAATGACTCCAGATGGATTGAAGGGCTAGAAAAAAACAAGAATAGGAAATACATGCTCCTAACTGCGTGTTCAAGGACTACGTGAGCAGAAACTTGTTATATATTTGTCATCTAGTTTCATTTTAGACAAAATGACAGCCTCAAGTAGGGATGGGAATAAATCATTGTTGACATCAAATCTTATGCATAAGACCACATTTTATGTTTTCATATGTTGTGCTCAACATACAGATGACATTTCCATATCACCTTCGGCTTTCAGAAAATTGATGAAAAAATGATAGGAATTTTTTAACATTTTTGACCTCGTAGTTACCATTACTGTACATGTACTTACCTCACCATTCTTTGTGACCATAGCCTTTCCTCCCAGTCTTTGCCATTTTCATCATGTTGACTTTATTTTTCATATTAATACTGCAGGCGGACCTTTCAAAGTCCAGAGCTCAAGCTCTGACTGATTTATTATATCAGAAAGGTGCACTCTTTTTTTCTTTTCTTTTTCTTTTTCTTTTTTTTTTTTTTTTTGAAAATGTGTTTTTATGTGTCCATCTTCAGTCCAATAGCATCATTATGTCCTGACATCACACCCACAGAAATGAGCACCATCTCATAATGTCTGATATATTATCATGAACACATATTATTAATCCATTTAACATACTGGAGATGCAAGAAGCACCATGTCATTTAATTAAGTGGTTTCGCTGTTGTAAAGGAACAATTAAAATCAGGTTGAACTAATATTTTATAATTTGTTTGTGGGAGATGTATTGTTTCAAGATGGTTCGTAGTTTTCATTCAAAATCCAGGATCATTTTGAGATGTGGAAAAAGCTTATTTACATTGATAGGTCCTGTGGTTGAAATATAGATCAAGAACTAAACAGAAGTAAGTTACTTAATCAATTATGTGGCATGCCTGTCAATGGGACATATATTACAAGCTTACACTTCATTTTCATCGACCCACCCATAACTTATTCATTCACCCTCTTCCTTTCCTGTCTAATTAGCCTGGATCAAACATTGTTAGTGGGCCAGCTGATATATTTCACATTTTGAATGTGTTTTGTGTAAAAAAAAAAAAAATTCACATTGTTTCTTTTTTGAATTGGTTGTGCTTGTTTTTATAGTTCCCATATTTGCCACAGATAGGACAAGTGTATGAGAGAGGCAGAGTGATAGTAGCTTTTGCAATACTGTACATGTTTTTTGTAACCATGGTGTCCATTTTCTTGTTTGTTTTGTTTTTAGTTTGTGGTTTTGTCTTTTTTTTTTTTTTTAATGCATGAAGTAGACATAGCTTAAATAAGATTGATCTTAAATCCAAGATTCGAAGTGGAACAGAAATTTTTGTCAATATTTTGATCTAAAAATCACAATTGATGTTGAAATTTCAAGAAATAAACATGCTAATTCAATACAAACCAACTGACCATGGTTTTGTGAAGTTTGTGTGCTGTCCGAGTGTCTGTATTTTGATAATCTGTATGATTGATCTTTGCAAGTTTCATTTGGGCTTTTGAACAGATAGCTCCAGTGTATTGGTTATTCAAAAGTTATTGACAAATCCATTTCAAAGTTCATTAATTCCATACCACTTTTAATATTCTGGCCCTGTCCCTCTCATTGCTGCATGCATACATATTACTATCACATCACAGCCTAAGAATACATCTAGGCCTACTCTGCCTAGCATGCACCAAGCTTTCTTGAAAAAAAAAACATTCTCTGTCCTGCTTGTCTACTGTACATGACTACCTATCTACATCATCACATGCACAATATCTTCTGATGGCATAAAAACAATTTTTTTTTATAGAAATGTCTTAGAACTAAAACCGGCGACTAATCAAATACATGTACATGTACTTTATAATTTAAGAAGCAGACAATGGTATAGGGTAGATCATTTTACAAAAAGTATCTTATAATTAAGATGGCCGTCCATCGGCAATTAATCAAATACATGCACATCAAACAAGTGGAAAAACAATATGAAATAGGGTACATCATGATGATGTTACACTAGTAATACTAACACAAGAAGGCTACTAATACATTTAAGGTCAGCGATGATGAACCATTAATGTGACGTATGTGTGTGCATAATTTTACTTCTGTAATAATTGTAGAAAGATTTTTTAAAAGACCTCCACACACTCCTCGATCATATTGTCTTATAATATATTTTGCATTGCCATCTCAGTGAAAGTGAGCTGAAAGAAAGTAAGATAGGGTGCAGAACTATGATTGTTGGAGTTAGACATCCAAGAGTGAACGATGATATATAAATATTAATAATTATTATTATGGTGCAACCATCCTTCACATACACATTTTGACACACAATCCCACAAACATAGGCATATAATTCATCAAACGCGTGCCAATGAAAAAGAGAACAGAAGTTCCATTGTAGTTTTTACATTCTACAGGAAAACGACAAACAAAACGCCATACGCGTTTGTAATTTTTGTTTTATTTGTTATTAATAGAGCGTGAATTTTGGGTTTCGATCTTAACAGTAATAACACATAGATAAACTGCTGCCCTCCCCCCGATACACACACCTTTCACACACACTCACACTTCCCGAACCAGAATAGATAGATAGATAGATAGATAGATAGATAGATAGATAGATAGATAGATAGATAGATAGATAGATGGATGGATCGGTGGGTTGGTGGGTGGATGGGAGGATGGATGCATGGATGGGCGGACGGACAGACGGACAAATAACATTAGCCCAGGCTAGTTGCATTCATTGAGACTGATTGTGTATCGGGTATCGTCAGTCGAGTTTTGCTGTGAAGAAATAATACCAACAGGATTTATACCCATGAATACTGATCCTCGGGGCAATAGAATTTTCATTTAATTCTCACTACAACGGCATTTTCCTCTGACATTGACATCTTTTTGTCAAGGACAATAAACACAGTTGTTGAATCATTTGAGGATGGGCAGTGTGCACAGTCTTCATGAAAATTACATTGTATTATGTATTCGATCGAGATCGGCGATGATATCAGCGGGCGGGCGGAGCATCTGAGGTAGCTTAGGCGAGTCGGATAATCGATTTGTTTAAGCGCATGCGCCGAAAAACTTCCGTTCATCGTGTGAAAATATTTCGTTTGGGAATCACCTGAGAACCGTGGAAACTATTGATCTCACAGAATGTCTATTGGCTGCCCTTTATGAGTGCCACATATCGGAACAATCACTTTTAACTTATTTCTTGCCATTCATTCAGTAACGGGACTTTTACATGCAAGCTTGACTTGTAACCCAGAGCTCCAAAAATAGTCCGTTGGAAGCTTAGAAGTGACGGTAGCTTAGAGTGTTCAACAGTGTTCGAAGCTTCAAGGCACGGAGGTCCACAGTTTGATGAAGCTATGCGACCCAGAATCATCGGCCATTGCTGTTCAGGGGAGTGATATTTTAAAGGATTCAAAGTAATTTTATATTGAAGGTAAGTTATTATTGATTCTATTAAAGTTTGTGCCTTGAAAATTTGGTACGTAATGCGCATGAATATTGGTGCCAGACCTAAACAAAATGGCTGACAGGTTTTTATGAATGAGAAGTAAATTTTAGCATTCTCACCACATTTAAAGGTAAGATGAATAAACCGATTTACAGATCCAAATAGAAAAACATACAGCCAGCAGTCTTATAAACAGCTTCAATTAAATTTCTACAATGTTCTCAGGCTTAACTTTAACAATGTTAGTTTTATGAAAAGAATTGAGTTTTAGGGCAGGCTGTGTGTGAGGTGTGTAGGTAGTATTCATGGCTAGTCTTTACAATCGAGAACCAAGTTCTACTCTAGGTCTGACTGAAGTTGTCCAGTAGGTACTTTTATTAAGATGCCTTCTCCTTGCCAGACAGAGTAATTGGAGCCCATTTAGTCACTTCATATGGATTAGAAATTCACACATAGGTACATCTAGATCTAGATCTAGATCTCTAGATCTAGACTAGTACAGGCAAAAAAATCAGTATTTTCTGGAGCAGTCTATTATGGCATAGTCTGTGGGTCAATATTTAAATTAAATTTGTACTGTATTACATATTTTATATGTATAGCATGGTTGGTAAAAAGATAAAAGAGTTAAAAAAAAAAAAAAAAAAGAACTGAGAAAGGAAACAAGAAACTGAGAAAATAATGAGGTATTTTGAGATCGAGGCAACAACGCTCACATGTGGCTTTGTTTATATGATGTGACATGTCTGAAAGTTTGTCATTCATCAAGATTTGTCTGCCATGCGCAGAGCAAGTAAACAAATCAGCATGTGAGCGAAAACCCTTCTCATGTGATTTTTCTCGAAATACCTCATTAGGCCCACTGCCATTAATATTCATGCTGTGAGGTATCTTCCTAGTTTTACTGGCATGTTTCTTGGACGGTCTTATAATGATTGATTGGGAAATTCTGTGTCATTTACCATACATTATGACCATCCAGATCTTTAGTTTTAAAACAGAACTTTGGATTTTGCATAAGATTATCAAGTTGTATTGTTTTTTTGTAGCCTTGCTACTGATACAGAGTGACAGAAAAGGAAGGAGAGTTATGTGCAAATATTTCTTTCACAATAATGCAGCCAGTCTCAGGTCTTCCTGATAATGTAGGCCTAAATATTTCTTCAGTGAAGCATTGTTATGTATTGAGGAAATAATTAAATAAGAAAGATTAACAAGCTGATGTTATGCTAGAAGTGTAAAATGTGACTGATGCTCATTATTTGAATACAATAATACATGTATCACATTTCATGATTTTCATCTTTCCATATACAATGCCACATAAGGTGGAGCAAGAAATGGACTAACTAAAAAGAAAATTCTTAAGATTCTGGTAATAATATTGTGCCATGTTCAGTGCAATCATGATCATCTCTAGGTAGTAAAGCTAAAAAGGAAATCTAGGTGCAGGTAACATTGATACGTTGTATTATGGAGCTTGTGAAAGTAGAGCACATACTGTGATTCAGATCACTTAAGAACATTACAAAGTATGACTGTATTCATATATTATAATTATAATATATGTTCAGTGCTTTGCTATCAAAACATAGCATGTCATACTACATCACTTTTTGAGCTGGATTCTCATGGAGTAAGTTACTGCTATGAGTTCTTTTTCTTTTGTTTTTGTTTATGTCATCTGTCTATGCCATGATAAATAGGGCCGTACTTTAAATAGCCGCATAGGAAAAAAATAATATTGCGAAAATGTTGATCTGATATTGATTGAGGACAACTTCAGCAGTTGCTAGAAGTATGTCATGTGTGACAGAAGGTCATGACTGTTTATCCATTATTTATAAAAACACATTCAGCACTTTTTAAATCTAATATACCACCCTACAGGAATACATAATGAAAATAGTGGTTATCATACTATTGGTTACGTAGTGGCCTATGCAGACGTCATATGTACACAACTGAAATGCTGCATATTTTATACTTCTTGAAAGGTATCTTATTCACTTTAAAAAAAAAAAAAAAACTACAAATAAAAGTCTTATTATAATTTCCTAATGTCGAATTGTACATTGTAATTTTCTCTGAAGACCACTGAAGAGTTTTTACCGTCCTCAACATTGGGTGTAAAAATGATTGTTTATTTGAGTTCAGATGATGTAAAGATAATTTTATATCATGTTTGTTTATATGAGTTCTTCTATTTTTATCACACGCCCTTTACCTTTTTCCCAAACCAAGGGTAATAGTCTGCAACATATATGGCATCATTATTTAAAGTACATGTTTACATA
Source organism: Peronia verruculata (assembly GCA_038406235.1). NCBI lineage: Eukaryota > Metazoa > Mollusca > Gastropoda > Systellommatophora > Onchidiidae > Peronia > Peronia verruculata. Next base: position 1,034,310 of record JBCAUA010000013.1, on the reverse strand, counting down.
TTATTAGAGAAGGTAATACATGATTGCACTGAATATTTCAGTAAGGCAGTTCCTGTAAATTAAAAAATCCTTTTGCCATAAGTATATAGTTTTTTTTTATATTGAAGGTTGTCTATCTGTGAAACACTTTTCTTGTATCACTTTTACTAGCTTTTGGAAATATGTGTAACTTGCAAAATGTGAAAAAATCAGCAGAAGATGTTTCATTGTTGTTTGTGTATTTAAAATGTTATTAACCAAATATTATGTTTACAAAGCTGTGTTATTTACATTTCCCTGTTGTCCGCTCAGCCTTAAGAGAGAGTGGGGAAACATAGTCAAAACTTCTTTGATATGCAGTCTAAGAAAAAATAAGAGGTTACCAACAGTAAATATAATTTGCAGATCTTTTACAAAATCATAAATATATTGTCTTCAGTAATACTCTTAATCACACAATAAACTTGTAACGAGCAGAGAAAATTCCTGTCCTGTACACCCTTGGATATGTAGCACAAAACCTGTACATTCCAACTTTGCCAGAATAAGGAGTGTGGCGCATCTGGAGGTCTCCTTCCACAGTGTAGTCTTCAAGAATCACAGTGCAGGGAACCAGTCCACCTCCCTTTTGTTCTGGTTCATTATCCCTGTCACCCGAACCGTCTTAGATAAGAACCCTCCAGCCTTGCTTTGGCCTTTGAGAAGATACGCTCGGTGTGGTTCTCAAGCTTTAAGTAGGGGTTGTTTCATAGCTCAGAGTGCTTTGGAGATGTGATTGAAATTTATGATTTTATTGCAGAAGAGGGAGGGAGGAATTAACAATGTTAGCTGAGTGCATTTTTCTCCCCAGCTTTCAGTGGATTATTTATATTGACTATAATATACTATTTTAAATAAGAACCACATCAAACCCTGCAAACACATTTCTCTTGATATTCTTTTTTTTTTTTTCAGCCCAACTTTCATTCATCTTCACCTATTGTCTCTTCATTGTTTTTGTTTGGCTTAACCAGACATATCATGTCACTGGTTTTCATGAGGCCAATATGAGAGCTGTGTTTGCACTCTTGAGATGCACTTGCCAAGAAAAAGCAGTTACACCAATTACCAAAGAGTCCATGAGTTTAAGAAAGGATTAGAACTTTGAGAATGAAGAAAAACACATGCAAATTGAGAAATTCTGACATGTGGGAAAAGAGGGGCGGGGACAGTTTGAGAGTCCTTGATTTCATGGTTACGAATGTCAGCCGTTATTTCCTTTTCTTCTTTCGCGCAAGGACCGAGCACGTGGATCATTAGTTGGGTCGTTGGTCCAAAGACAGTACATATTATTATATATAGATCTACTTCTTGCGGGCATAGCCATAATAGCACAAGAAAAGAGCACGCACAGTTGGAGAAACTGGCCGAGTCTCTGTCCTGTCCTCCAGGCCTTTAATACTATTCTCCCATTGGTTCGCTTTGTCTTGGTGATGGTTTACGTTCCCCCCTGGCATCTTGAAGAGCCAGCCCACTGCTGTTTATTCCGAGTGTGTTTATTCTGCGACCGCCCGGAGAAGATACCATAGTCTGGGTCGTGTTTTTCCTCCTCTCCACTCCACCGTGACAAGTTTAGGGGCCCGTTCTTGTGTGCAGGCCCTTATCCAAATTTGGACGGTCGCCTGACTAGACGGGATAGGAGGCAGCCAGTGTGTCAGCGTTAAGGGAGGATAAGACACCTCTAGCCAGGCCTAGTGAACGCGTTTGTTTAGTAGGTGACGACAAGGCAGGGCAGGCTAGAGCTATGCCTAGCAGGGACAGGCGGCCATCAGTCCTACCTAGGTTTCGTGTGGTATATCCACGGTCGTACCTGTGTCACTGGGATATTATTTTTCATTTTTGGTGTCTGTAGTGTTGACAGTATGTGACAGAGATAGTTAATACATCTAATCATTGTTCACCCAGCCCACTTGTTTGGATAGGCTTGTCCTGTTGTCTACATTAGTGATCTCAGACTGAATGCAGGAAGTGGAACAAAGCATCTTCAGCTTATGTGCAAACGTCCTTGGAAAATTGACATGTCTGCATAGTATACACGTGTGTTGTTTTTTAAGTTGTTCATCTCTTAGCGCCCGCTTATGGAATTTGTGGACACAGGTGTTGACAGCATGACGTATACTTGAACAGTGAAACAGGGCATTTACAACTGTGATTATGTTAGCTACTGCTCAACGTTATATTATCTAGGTCAACGTAGTCCTACGTGGAAATATGTGGCCCACCTTGCTGGCTTGCGCGTTGTGCCATTTTCAATTTTTTTTTTTCGTGTGTTAATAGTAGCCTATGTAGTATCAGTCTGTTGAAATTTGGATGGCGAAAATGCATTGGTTCTCCTAGTATTTAGCTCACTGTATATTTGGAAAGGTAATTTACATTTTAATCTTGAAAATGTCCAGGGACCGACCTGTTGAAAGATTTCATGATATTGCTTTATTTTTTCCTTTCTATACTTGACAAACAAGGTAGAAACGCCATATTTGTATCTTTTTATAATTCGTGCATGGACTGTCGTTTTTTAAAACACGAATGTTATTGTAGTCTCAGAAGCCCAGACATTGCAGCAATTTCTGTTGATACTTTGAGGGTTGATCTGATTTGGTTATATTATGGTTCATGATATCATTTCTAGTCAGGAAATGGATACATCGCAGTTTCCATCTCTTCTAGTTCCACCAAGTGAAAGCATGCACGGGGATTTTTTTTTTCCGCAACAAATTCAACAGATTCACAATCCAAGCCTTTGCTTGGTAAATTGTTTGAGACAAGTTGTGATGTTACTACGGAAGCCAAAGTGTTATCATAGATATATTAAGCTATCTAGGCCCATGGCTCGGTAATAATCATGTGATAACGGGGAATTATTTTGAATTAGTGAAGGGAACCCTTTGCGAAAGTGCAAATGTGAGTCATCCGTCCATCTTTAGACTATGCTGTTATCGACTCAAGCGAAGAGGTCAAATTTCCCGGCGAAGGCAGGACCTCATTAGGAACTTCGTTGGTACTGACATTTCGAGATACCGTCAAATTATTCCCAACGGGAGAATGAACCCTTTTCCGGTGGACCCCTGGCCCCGGCCGTGTTTTATTTCACCTTAAATAATGCTCTTTTAGAACAAGGAAACGCCAGTAACTCGGATAAAAAGAAACCGAATTTCTGCCTGAGCAAAGCAGGGAACATCCAAGTCGAAACAGTTTCACACCCAGGATTTTCAAATGATGGTTACTACTGTGTGGATGAAGGGAAAGTCTCAGATAATTTCTGACGATAAGAAGTAAAAATATTGTCGTGAAGCAGCGGTTTTAATATTTGGAAAGATATACAGTATCATGTGATCTTCTCTCTTTTGCTAAAACCAAATCGGGCAATAATTTGAAGAAATTTTAGTCATAATAAATAAGAAAGAAATGCAACATTATTGTTATTTAATTATGTGCCTTATGATTAATTCCATATAGGCCTACTGTTCTACTGTTCATTTTGTCAAGGATGAGGAAACATGAATTCGAAACCAGTGTCTTTTGTGAATCACACTGCTTAATGGCAGGTAGAAAATTTGGTGTAAAATAATAATAATAATAATAAGATAGAAAGAAATACACGTAGATGAGAATTGTTTTGCAATGGCTCGTGGCCGTGCTCACAGATAGCCATGCACATCCAACGGCCGAATCGTGCTTAGCCACAGAAACTATCGGGGAAAGAGAAAAGAGAATAGACTTGGTATTGAAGACAAAGAATGTGCTTTGTAAGGACAATATCATCATATTCCTGTTACAAAAGAACTCTAAAGAATGTGTGTAAATATATTTCTTATGCATGAACGCAGAATTATAATTCGATACGCATGCCCTGGTAGACGCCAGAAGAGCGAAATTAGTCATTTCCAGTGATTACATTTTCGTCATGTTTTATGTACGCGTGCCCGTTTTTGGTGATCAGCGCACATTCGTAAATATTATGTGACGGTGCAATATAAAAAAAAGGACACATTATCAACGAGGCAATGACAAACCGGTCTTATATCAGTGCGTCAGTGTTACAAGGGATCGAAAGAATAGTCATGCGTCATGTTGTCTTCAGGATCGAGTGTATCTGATGAGCGAACACGAGCATTAAAGATGAATCAGTCAGTCATTGGGCATATTGAAAACGACTATTTTGCACAGTAAAATATTCTTGTTATTAATGAACGCAAATTTTTAAATATCTAGCGGACACTGGAAGATCGAGCTTGGTCATTTCCAAAGGACTCCCGGCCTTATCATATTAAAATTTGTCATATATATGCGCGCTTTAAGTGGTAATCGTGCTCAACTGATATCTTGTGAAACGGCAGGTATATAATTATTAATATCCAAACGAGAATACGGGGAAACAAAATCGGTGTCGTCATGACAACCGATGTTTTCTCAAAGCGTCATAGTCACGGTATAAAAGGAAGAACTGCGGTTTGCCTTTAGGCTTGCCGCTTTTTTTATTTTCCTGAATCAGAGTCACGTTGATGGTTTAAAATTTCGAGTAGAGGCTTATTTCACGTGAAAACGTTAGGTCTCATTTTCTTAGAGATTCTTCAGAGAGCAACCTGAGAGTGGACTTACCAGGTGTGTGGTAACCAGTTTATATATTTAATTTAACCCTGTCAGTTGGAACGAAGGAAATCAAGACAAATCATTGGGACTATAAATCTGACATAGTCTGTTCAGTGGTAAGATAGATCGTGGTCGCAAATTAGCTGTTAAGCATGCAGGTCAGTGAAAGAGACGAAGCAGTGAAGTATCTGTAATTAATTATAGGAGGCTTAGCACTTATAGGGTTAGCATATTATCTCACTATCTCGTAAACGACCTCTACACTGCCAGGTGCAGTGCAACTGTAATCGTGCTGATGCGCCGTTAAACCCAAACGAAACTAAGTCACTGTCACAATAGATCGAGAGAAGTTTGTGTTCAAGACAAATCATGCCTGATCGATGAGAGGACGCCGACTCGATTCGATAGGTGTGCCGCTCGCTGGACATGGTAGTCTTCTTTGTTCTTGCGGTGGCGGGCACATACGGCCCCGTGAAAGCAAACACTACGGTGACCATCATTGTGCACGCATGGATAAGTTCATGTCCACCAGGAGAGTGACAGCTGAATGCTGACTGACTGTGACCTGGAGAAAGCGGCCGGCAGTTATTCCTGCAAGCCAGTCCCTAACCTAGGATTTCCAAGGCAAAATAATCCCAGGCCCAGAACTGGTTACAATATTCTGTTTCCCATCTTCTCAAGTGTGTCCACATTGCTTTTCTCTTTGAACGAAAAAGTTACTTCCGTTAGCACCCCCCCCCCCCCTTTCCAACTTTCCCCACCAAAGACTAGCAGTAATAGAAACACGTTTTATCTTCAGGTACTTTCTCTTTAAAAGACAAATTAGCCCAGTGTTGACAGGATTTTTCTTAGGCCTTTCAATCCTGAAACAGTAGGATTATCTCGGCTTTAATTAAGTAGCTACCTAATTCTGGTGAGAATTTTTGTGGGTTAGAAATTTGGAAATTTTGCCCGGACATCGACCGCAGCCTACTCTTTCATCGATTTTGAACTGCCAAGGGTACTTTAACTTGCGTAGCATACACATGGGACTTTCGAAATACATGTGTATTTGCCCTTATCCGAGAAGGCCAGACGTCGGGCTTCCTTAGTGCCTCATGAGATCCAATGGAAAATGCTAGTTATTCTCCTTTACATTTCTCACTGCGATCATGGGTAACGTTTTTGGTGAAACATGTGGTTGGACAGCAGAAGAAAAGAAAAATTCTGAATTGTTGCAGGTTGGCATGCGTTCCAAAATGAATTGTTTCAGCAAATTGAAGAAACAGAACGTTAAAGAATCAGTTAAGAGTCTCTGTCTGGTACTTTGGACAATCATCTAACCTAGACAGTGCAAAAATGCCTTAGAGACAGTTCAAGAGGGCAATATATCTTGATGTAGAGGCTAATACATCATAGAGGTCTCTTCCATGTTTCTAGGACCATTTTTTTTTTTTGTTCATCGTCCTTTTCCCCTTAGGATGAATTCTCAGCAACGTTTCGTTCAATGCTCGGGGCTTAAGTGTCACTTGTATCGAGCCCTTGAGGGCAGAGCTGTCACTCAAGTGTCTCCCCATTGGCCCCGTTTTTTTTTTTTTTTTCCATGTCCGTCTCTACTGTTCGGCCAGCTTGTCGTTTGACATACATGTACATCCTGATCTGCCACACACAGCTCGGCTGGTTTATGTGTGGTGTACATGGTGTGGACATGATAAGAAAGGTTCGCATTGCTATGTGGTCGCCCAGTAGCGAGAGGAAAACCGACAATGATCGAGCTGTTTTTTTACTTACGATTTGTGTAAGGTTATTAGAAAGGACGGCTTAAATCTGACGCTTTGGACAGTTCCGGTATCTTAGTCTTCACACAGTGTAAATAAAAAAGAAAGAAAAGAATTCGGCAATGCCATACATAATGTTAATGTTAAAATCAGAACGTAGGGTATGACAGTGAAAATTAACGTGGGTCATTTTGAAAATTCACTAATGTTCAGTGTTTTTAGTTGACTTTAAAGCGAGTTGAAACTTGGAATGACAAAGATTCTGTTTATGTGACATTGGCTTCCAGCGTTTGCGATAATTTCTTTTTCCCATTGTGTATTGATTGGATTTTGGGACGTATTATGGATTGAAAAACCAAGTTTTTTTAAAAGAAATGAAATTCCATTGCTGTGCCAGTTGCCAGTCCTGTAATCTTCTCCAGTATCATGTCTCGTGGGACATAATTATGGTCTAGTGACAGTAAAATTATGTTTTGTTCAGAATTATTTGTTAAAAAATTGCCTACCTTTGCGGACATTTTCACGTTTCGATGGTGGACAGTTATGTGAAATATTTTGTCTTCTTCAATTTCTTTGTAGTGAAAGGACAGTATTACCCGCGGAATTGTAGCGAAAGTGAACATTTAATAACATTACTCTGCTAACTCATGTGGAGACTGTATTACATTTGAAGTTCACCTGTGAACGAGGATCTTTCAGAACATTGATATATTCATTCTTATCTTGGATACAGTATCAAAGAATATCTACCTTTATCGTTTCAGCCATGGAGAGAAAAGGGTAAGTTGTCACATTCAGGCACATATTTGTACTCTCAGTGCCTCCATATACCCGCAGTACTCACTGTGTAACCATCGGGTGATAGGTATTATCTTTCACTCAAGACTATTACTACTCCATAATCGTGAACCAACGACGTATCACGATCATTCACGCTAACAAATTTACACAGTATAATATTGTAGAAACATTATTCAATATATTGTATGTCTTGTTGTCCATTGTCATATCCCAGCAGAATAAAATTTGCCGGACAAGCTCAATTGTTTCGTAAACTCTGTATTGGTATTTAACCTGGCATTTCGATCACATTTTTAGCCTTTTCAACTCATCCATTTAACAAAGACGCATACTTACTTGCAATGCTCAGCTCTGTACATATTATTGTCCACCCCCCTCCTTTTTTTATTTTATTTTTTTTTCTCAGGATACACACTTTCATGCTTTTTAAAATTGCTCTTGTAACCTTGTAAAATAATAATATTATGAATAATAATAATATAAAAATCCATAAATCATGATAATGATGTGCTAATTTCTTTAGTGTTGTGATTTGCTGAATCATTAAAGTCTGAAGTTAGTGAAACATATTGTATATAAGTTTGCCCCCGTCTACATATTACTAGATCTATACCAATACCATTCATTTGCATGAATTAAGATGTATACATATACGTATATGCTTATTTTTAATCTGTGTATATGTTAGTGTAATTAGTAAACCACGAATTGGACATATCAAATAATAATAATAATTAATGTCAGTTATCCACGAGATTACAGTGGTCAAATGTAAATGTAGAGTCTATATCGTGTAGCAATTTTAAATTATTTTTCGGCGTACATTGTATATGGCCACTATGGCATTTTATTTGAAAATTAGAACTGAGTCTGCTTTAAAGATCTTTGATCATTTATTGAAATGTTGTTTATACATTGAGACTCCTAACATTAATAAGAGGACTGACAAAGGAAATAATTAATTCTAGTGAGGTAACTTTTTTTTTTTCTTCCTCTTTAAATTAAGATATGCAAATGACAGTCCACGGCCACTCTTTTGAAAAGTATGGCTGTACAATACTCCGACTAATCATAGGTTGCTGCATTATGTTTGACTAGCTCTCGTAACATGCATTGTGAGAATAAGCCCCGTTAAGGAATGACTCATGGTTAAAACAATAGGAACGTCTGGGTCGAGCAGATAATGCGGAACAAGAGACCATCGCACCAGATAAAAGCTATGGTAATGAGCATTCTGCTTTGGTAGATACTTCTGATGATCTCACCGCACCATCCCATGAATCGGTGGCGTGACCGGACTTCCATTTAAGACATGGTGAAGTAATGATATGTGACAGCACCATGTTCGACCTCCAACTATATGTATTGTTATTATTAGGTACATTATACCATATAGCTGCAAGGCGTGGGCCACTGAAGTTTAGATAATAATAATAATAATAACATAGAGTATTTATATAGCGCTTATCCCCGTACTACAGGCTCTAAGCTCTTTACAATCTATTTATCTATTATTACCACGACAGACTCAAAGAAGATGCTCATGAACGTTCTCAGCTATCTGGGATGCATACAAGGCGGCTGCCTGTTAGGTGCTTAAATCCTTGTCAGTCTAGCAACATCAATCACTGTCTATAGTTGGGTACCCATTTAAACCTGGGTCGAGTCAGGAAATTTGTGTAAATTATCTTTCCCAAGAACAAAATGTCGGGACCAGTCAGGATTCGAACCCGAGACTAATGATCCAGAGTTTGACAGCTCAACCGCTAGGCCACCGACACTGCCATCTAATCGTCAGTAATTCATCAGCTAATCATGTAATTCAGTAATTAAATCTCTTCAAAGAACTCAAAACTGTGGCAAGATTGACTCAGTGACGAGAGACAGTATCAAGTTTTATACTCAACATTCGATAACTGACTGAGAGATTTGCTGATTGCGAAAGACGGGAAAATGGAGTATCTGAGCCAGAGGCATGACACTTACAGGGTTAAAGAATGAATAACCTTTACACCGAGTGGCCGACTAGCTCAGTCCTCAGATATATACGGAACGAGAAACCGTGGCAATAAACAAAAGCTATAGTGATGAGCATCCTGGTTTGGCAGATATCTCTAGCAGCCTATCCAAGTGAGATACGACGCTCGCACCGGTCCCTGCAATCGATGGCGTGGCCTGACGCCATATAGACATTCTGGTGTTGTGTTGCTGATCGATCCAGCAAGCACATCCCACGTCATCTTTCGATGTGGCCCGTTTTTACTTTTGATGCCAAGAATATCAATTGAGCTAACTGATTCGATGGACAGTACGAGAGTAGTAATACCCGGCTCTTCCATTGTAACGGGTAAAACCTTGGCTCAGAGAATACAAATGGTCAAACCGCCTACCACAATTTCGTGCTCTGCACACAGAATGGTTTCATTCGTTCAGAAATCTTTCATGCAGGAGAATAGAAGCCTAAAATCGATCGCCATTTTTTTTTTGCTCTTTGCTACCGCCATGGTTTATCAAGAGGCTTTCGCTAAATCGCCACAGAGACCCGGGGAAACAGTTGGTTGAGTCAGAATTCAATCTTATGTCCTGCTTTTGTAGACATAAATCCTGTATGCTGTCTCTCACAGTTTCAAAGCATTAAGACTCTATAAACAGGAATACTATGGTTGATTTTTCTTACTCTTACAACGTACGTGTATTTGAAATAGTCCGTTGCAACATGATGGAACTTAACGCCACCTCATCTAACTACATTAAGACACGCTTAAGAATAATACGTAATAGAGGCATTGGAGTTGTCGAAATTAATACAGTACCCTGTGAAATTTGCTGTTCTGTGCCTTCCATTTGTTGGATCAGTTACAGTGGATTCCCATTACCACTGTATTTGAACGACGTCAGATAATGCGGTTTCTGTGCAGCAGTTTCTGTGCACTTGTAGACAGTGTAGCCAGTGTAACCAGGCATCTGCGTAGGTCACGCCCTCGTGGATGACCTTGCAATGAGTGCAAGTAACTCGTTGATTGCAGTTTGTCCATGGACCTTTCTTTTTCTTATACATGAATGTATCTAGTTCTCCAGGGTCAGAAGAACGTGAAAGTGGCGTCGCCAGATTTTACATCTCATTTCCCACCAAATGGCCCAACCTACTTAATCGAAGTCTAAATCTGGTCTGTCATCACAGCTGCTGATCTTTCCCAGCTATGCTGATCTTCTTTGATCCACAGAAAGGAATACTGTAGCCACACTATTTTTCGTTCTTTTTTTTTTTCTTTTCTGTCTTTTTTTTTTTCTTTCTTTTTCCCATTCTTTCTTCCTTACTTTTCTCCCTTTTCTCTCTTTTTTTTTTCATATTACTTCGGTATGGCCACGGTCAACCATTTTAATTTTTTAAATTTTTTGTTCTTTTTTTTTTTTTACTTTGCCAGCCAGCAATAAATCACTGCAGATTTACGGTTATCCGGGGTCATGGGGCAATGTGCATGCATAGTGTTCGACAGTGATGTATTCCTAATTTTTAAAATTCTAAATTTCTGATTCACTATGTTTCCTCTAAAAGTTATCATAGGTTTATCTTGCTAGAAATGGTAAGGAGATGGCCATCATGTTACATTCCAGGCTGATAACGTGAACAAGATGTGGCGCCAAGAGTTCGAAAAAAAGGCTATCTTGTGATATTTGATGATTGCTTTGCCCTTTTTTTGAGGACAATCCTGGCAGTTTCTGGCTTCTGTCTGTCTGATTCATAATATCAGTCCATCACAGCCATCTCCTTGTCTCGCCCGCCCCCTATCTTGCTTGTATATGCGAGATATGGGCGGCTATAAAGAGGGGAAAGGTGGAGGGATAGGGAGAAGGGGGGGGGGTGAACAAGACACTGAAGACTAGAACAGAAAGCGTTATAGATATTGAAATAAATATAAGGCGAAGTAGAAAGTTTCGGACATGAACCAGCCTGAGCAACAAACTAGTGAAGAGTGGAGCTATGACAACAGTCTTTGACGATCAGATTTTAGTTTTTGAGATAATTTTAGCTTTTGATTGCATTCCCTGTGTATTGGTGAAAACGAAAGTAGTCTTGGGACGAATGTTTTTAGCTGTATTTCTTGGGACAGTGTAGGAAAAGGCAACAGAAGACTGGAGGAGAGCAATAAATCTGAAACCAGGAATCGAACCAACGCCGTTTCCATTCCTCAGATTTCGCAAACTTTTAGATTTTTAACGTTAATTTTCAAATCACGATCTAATCTTATGAAACGGAAATTTTTAATCATTCATATTTATATTTTAGATAATAATTCATATTTCATATTGGAAATGAATTGTACATGATTAGGAGGAGGAAGTGTGAACTGTTTGGCCATGTGATAGATCAGCTGAGGTTTAAGATAACAAATCATGTTATCAACCATGCCCTCGATCTACTTGTTGTAAATAGGGATATGGTCGACCGAGAATAGAAACATGAAGACTGATATGGAAACAAGCAAGAAGACACGAGTACAGATCTAGGCTTTACATAATTCGGTCGCGGCTTATAGGGCTTGTTTATTTCAGTGTTTCCTTGGCGTCAGTATCAGTCTCATCTCCATTGCCCAGGAAACTTATTTAGTTAGGTAGGTAGGTAGTTTGTTAGTTATTTCGTAAGATACTTAGTTAGCTGGCTATCGTGGAAGACAATTTTGGCTGTTTCGAGATAAGCAATAGGTTTGGCTGTTAAACCTGCAGTATCGGAGTTTTGTTCCCCCGCGGGGCCCCGGGGTTTATAAGAAGGTTCTCCACTCCCACCTCCAGGCGGTGTAAGCCCGCCATCGGTCGGGTGTGTCACATGGAGTGCCATCCTCGACATTCCAGGGGATACATCTCTCCCTCTCCTTACACCTGTCTTCTGTCCCGCTTTCTGTCCTCTCTTTCTTCGTGACGTGTAAACGTATCTTAACGTGTTTGACTCAATATATGTAGCTGTAATCGTGCTGATGTGTCATTAAACCCCGACACAACAACAATCTGGGTTTTGTCACTCATCTATGTACGTATGGGCAGCCATAGACACAGTAATCTGAACAGTGAGATTTGTGATTACTGCAGAGAACAGCTACAGAGAACAGAACTGTGAATTCATATCAGTATGCATTCATCATTCACACATTTATTTAACATCGGAATTGCCGATATATTATTATTACAGTGTGATATGACGAGCGAAGTTTTGATTCTCCATTGAAATGGTCTGTGAGAAAAACGAAATGAAATTGGCAGGGAGTATTGACAGGTTTGGAGGGTGGGGGAAGCCTGAAGACGATGTACCACTGTTTGAGTGTCGCGAAGATTCTATATATCAGTGATGTCAAATTTCCTACTTAAATACGATTTCCTACTTTTTGGCTGTCAATAGTTTCTCTTTTGGCCCCAAATCCAGTATTATTTACCATTAACATACTTCAGTTTTGCATGCTGCTAAAGAGTATGCTAGGAACTTTTCCTACTTTTTCATGGAAACAGATTGACACCTCGGATATATTAATACTTTGACAAAGCAAGCAAACGTTGTTTTTTTTTTTTTTTTAAAGCATATTTGAAGTTACTTGTAGAAATGTAGGCAAGTTAAGTAGTGGTAAAGACAAAGAAAAATGTTCGCAGGAACACGAAATGGCTAGTGTAGTCAGACTGACAGACGTAATGAACGGACTCGCCTAGCATGATATCCATTAAGGTGATGGATAGACACTAATAGATACTAATATAATAAGGGAGACATAAAACATGGCTGACGTGCTCAGTAATTAAATGGGTAAGAGGGCGAGGATTGAGAGCCAAGATCCAACTGTCCTGACATAAAGTATGACAAGAGCGGGCCGATCATGTGCTCGATTTCGCTGCTCCAGCGCATACCAGACCAAAGAAATAAAGCCAGTTTTTATGTTCATTGCATTGTGTCTCAATGACAGGGGAACGGGGCCGGGGGGCGGAGGAATGAAGGGTATCGAGGTATTTGCGGTGACAAACTTTAGTCCACATTTGGCCAAGAAGTCACCAAACTTAGGCCGCGTTTTGATTGCGATTGTATTTAGGCCTGAATGTTTTAAATGTCTGAACTGGTAACACTTGTGTATGTATGTATGGTATGTATGTATGTATGTATGTATGTATGTATGTATGTATGTATGTATGTATGTAAATACTTGGCTCAGTTCTGTGGCATAAGTGCTATAACTGGTTCTTACAAAGTATGGAAACAGCGATGCAGATATCTAAACAGAATGACATAAACAGATAAATATATATATATTATGTTAAGTATACAAATAACTGTATTTGCCAGCTTTGTCTCGCAGTGAGTTAGACTGGATCGTCTTTTGTCATGTACAATTTTCCGCTAAGACATGATGTAACGAATAATATTATGTCTGTACAATATTATTGTATTTGGAAAATAAAGAA
>JBCAUA010000013.1:1002175-1020606 GCA_038406235.1 Peronia verruculata | reverse complement strand
CATGTGCGAGCCAACACAACATTGTTTCGCCTTTACTTTGTGGTGCAACTTTTTTATTTGCCTATGCTTCCTCATTGTAATACTAGGCCCAGATAGACACTCCGTTATTTGTTTTTTTTTTTCTTCAGAAGTACAGCCTGAGGATTATTAATAGCAAACAAGATAGGACATTGGGTAAAAAAAAATATTAACAAACACAATTTGTATACCTTGGTTTAATTATCTAATATAAAAACTGTATTGCTGTAATTTCAGCATTTCAATTCGATCGCTCCTGATAGAACGAGATGGCTCATTTTTTTTTTTTTTTTCATCCCCATTTGAATACCTCCTTTATTGTTTTCTTCTCATTCGACTCATTGGCGAGTTACGGGCGCAATGTTTTATTTACGGTAAAGTATTTACTGATATAAGTGATATGTAACTGTACTATTTCTCAAGTTGTTCTGGGTACTGATTATCGCAGCAGGAAAATAGCTAGGCCCCTTGTATCGTATTGTCTGTTCCCTTTTTCTGAATGTAGAGGCCGTTGTTTCCTTTTGCCGGACACGAATTGTTAAACAAGCATTGTTGTATTTGTGAAGGAGGGATAAATATCACCTTTGTACTCTATGCTCAAAGTGTAAGTTACATCATGAAAAAATTCGGAAAATTCATGATACATTATAAGAACATATTTTGTTCTTGAAATAATTGTATCAATTTTTTTAATGACAAATCTTTCCAGTGATAGAAAGTAAAAGCGATTTTATTCTTCTGCACAGTGCTTGTTCAGTACCTCTTGTGTCTGGCAAAGGGAAATAATTTGACCAGTCAAAATAATCTCCCACTTAAACCGTGTAATTTCTAGGGGGCACAAATTAAACACAATCATGTTCTGCAGGGCATTAGGGAATTAAGTTTATTATTATTATTTTATTATTATTAGTTTTACTTTTAAGCTGCGACAGATATTTATGCTAAAATAATGTAGTTTAAGATGTACAATAACTATAATGTGAAGGATGATATTTAGTGCTCCCCATGTCTATCAGAAAGTTGATAGCACATGGAAATAAAGAAAACGCAAGCTACAATTTGCTTTGGTCAAGCAAAGGCAGACTCTCCACATTTGACTGTGTTTTAACTGTTTTATGGGAAACATAAACAAGACACAGAAGAGCTGGTTCAGTAGAAGAAATGAGCACATTTCAGTTAAGTCTACATCAATTACCTGTCTGTGTCGGTCCCTTCTTGTTAGTTTATCTCAGAGTCGCCTATAAATCTCTCTCTCTCTCTCTCTCTCTCTCTCTCTCTCTCTCTCTCGTACACACTCGTCCCTCTCACTCTCTCTCTCGACCTTCTCTGTCCCCTTCTTCTCTCGCAGCAGCTTGTATCCTGATTCTGACTGAAGGGATCATTGTGCAATATGCTATTTAAATAGCATAACGAGAAAGCTGTCGACTGGCGTATCCTGGGGTCAGCACAGGGCGCTAATTGTCAGTTGTTGACACCAGAGAGCTGTCAACACGATTGCTCTGCATAGCCTGTTGTCGCTTTATAAAAATAAGTAAATACACACACCAATAGAAGCACTTGTTTATAACGATTTCACAGAGTGTTGAAGAAAAAAGGCAAATCAAGAATCAGCACTATTAAATTTGCTGCTGTTTGTTTTGGGGTGTTGGGAGCCTAGTTAGGGCGGCCGGGGGAGGGGGGGGGGTCAGATGGAGTAGGGAGTCCTTCCATAGAAATGACGTACTTTGGTAATGCTGTTTTAAGAAAATCACAATGGCTCTCTCTTTAACTGCTTTCAGCAAATAGTGAACGTCGAACAGGATGCATTTTTTTTTTTTTTAAACAGCAAGATGGTACAGTCGAGGCATATAACAACACATATGGTATTTTACCTTTGTCTTCGGTAATAGAATAGATGCAGAAATAATCAAACTGTGACGGAAAAGGCTATTTATCAAAGCACGATAAGGCCTTCCGTCGGACATTTTAGACATGTCGTTCGGTAGCTATCAAAATGTCAGTGACTCACGACTGATTGGCATTCGTAAACATTTATTGTCCCAAAGGGAAGTAATAGTTCCCTTTGCAGAACCTGTATCAGATTCAGTGAAGTGGTGTCTGTAATTCAATCGTCTTGACCAATGCGGGCGCACATATTTTGGTCCGCCATCAAAACGTCAGGACTCCCAAACCTTCAGGTTCGCTGCAATTTCCTACCTCACGTCAGAAAAAAAATGACATTCTCGACCGAAGACCGCGTTAAAACCAAGAGTAATAAATGCCCGTGGGTTCAGAGCAAGGGTTTGGTCAGCTTGATTACCTTTTCCTTGGCTATTGTCTGGTCTGCTTCCCAGCAGGACTTGTGGTAATTGCTTGGCTGACCACACGGGAGGCCACACAATGGAGGATAAGGGCTTCTTGTAAGTAATGGAACATTGTTACTGGCCAGGGGACATCGACCTCTCTGGGCACTATTACGGTTTTGGGAATACATCCTCAAGGTTTTCCTCAACAATAAGCACGTATAGAATACGCTGTGGTGCAGACACTGTTCATGTAGAAGACTACTGTTAGCATCCCCACTTGTCATCTTCAGCACAGTGAATTCCATGTGTGATTATAACGCATGGAAACAGTTGAGTGCGCAAACTATCTGAACAACAGCTTGATAGTATTTCAGAGATGTCTTTGAGTAAAATACTGCAGTTTCAGTTTCGATTACTCGTATATTACGTGAGTACTACTACAGTGTGGATGTAACAGTACATAATAGTATTAGATGATATAATCTCAAAGAATTCCAAAATGTCAGCTAGCAAAATTTCTTTCTTTCTTTCTTTCTTTCTTTCTTTCTTTCTTTCTTCTTTCTTTCTTTCTTTCTCTTTCTTTCTTTCTTTTCTTTCTTTCTTTCTTTCTTTCTTTCTCTCTTTTTTCTTTCTTTCTTTCTTTCTTTTTGCTCAATGTCTCTCTCTTTCTTATATTCTGTGTTTCCTCTCGAGACCAAAATTCAGATGTGCACTGAATAGTTATCGAACTGGCCGTGGATCTGAAAAACCCCTGTCAAAAACGAAGACATCAGTGTCTGGATTTTCTCCAAGATTGCAGTTTCAGTTGTTTGCCAATCAGTAGCTGGCCTTTTCTTGCGTGGCGGCCAGAGGGCAAGTGCTTTTGTACAAGGGGGCCCTGGTTGTATAAGCTGTGCAGGGAAATAAAGGCAAGAGGAGGGAAGAACTAAAGTGTGAGATATGAGCCGATTCTCAGTCCTGAGTTAACTGGAAATTTCATTGATCCGTCTAGTTTTCGTGACGTCTGTGCTCATTCCATTTCCACCCAGCTATTGTCGAATGTGGTAAATATGCTTGAGGGGCTTCGCTCTGTTGGTGGCCGAATGTAATACATGTAGTATGTATGCTGTAGAAAGTTTGACTCCGGTTGGCCTCTTCTTCAACCTCCAGAAGACAGATCATGAAGATGCTGGACAGCAGACCATCATCGCTTACAAGCAGAAAACACGATCAAATCAAAATACTAACATCAACACGGTCCGGAAGATGTGGAGAGAAATGATCGCCATCGCTGTGGAGCAAGGCACCTGATGATGATGATGATGATGATGAAAGAAGGACCAAGTTGGTCCGAAAATTTGGCTTACCTTCGATTCAACATCTAGAAGTTATTTATAAGTGTTATTTGCTTTTTTCAAAAATTTTTCTAAATTGTTGTGTTAGTTGCCGGTTAGACAGTCTTTTTCTATTTTTGAAATGATGATGATGATGATGATGATGATGATGATGATGATGGCTGGAAAATTTGGTCAGTGACATAGGTTCATTCAGTTTTTATCATATCGATTTCTATTTTTTTGCGTATTTTGGGTAGCTGCCAATAGATAGAATTGTTGTATAAGTTGCCGGTTGGACAGTCTTTTTATATTTCATAAAATGATGATGATGATGATAATAACACAGAACCTCCCATTTATCCTTTCTTGCTGTTTGTGTGCATGTTACGTGGATTCAGTATGTGTGTGTTTGTGCCGGGATGCGTGCGTGTCCCCATGCACATCCATGTGATCGTGATGTTTAATTTGCCCGAGCTACCCAGCCCTATTCTTTGTCTCTATTTGTCTGGTTTGGCCTCTCAGTTCTTGTTTTCCCCCTACTCATCTGCTCTTCCCATTCCCAGTCTCAGAAGTTGAGATAAAGGCCGGGGCTGCCGTGACTTGAATGTAGCCAGTTGCCCAAACAGAAAGGCTGCCGTGGCGTGACTTGTTAGATTATCCTGATGTAACCAGGGGCTTCCGTTTTCACCGGCGCCGGGACAGAGCCGGCCAACGACAGTAGATCAGATTATTCCCAGTGAAGTGGGAGACTGGCAGTCGCTGAAGAATTAGGAGTTTCAAATTTGCCAGAGCGCTCTTACCTTGACTGGTTTGGACATACTGTTTCAGCATACTTGTAGTTCTGTTTTTTTTGGCTTTGGCTGGCAGTGTAAAATCATTCCGCTGTGTGCCCTTGTTCATGTTTGGATGATTTCCGGTGGTTTGTGATGTTGATAGGAATTCAGAAGAAGTCAATGCAGTCGTGCTTTCTGAAATGAATTGAGGCAAGTGAACTCTGGATACTGTCTGACTCGGGAAAAGAAAAGGAGGCAAAGGCACCGCAGTTATTGTTGGGATAGTCGGCAGCGGCGTTGATTAATAAGCTGGAATAAGCCGGGGACATTTCCAGCAATGATGTAGAGCCGGTCATTTATGTAAGATCAGTTAGAAAGATGGAACAGCGCAATGGGGAGAGTCATTCGTCATCGAGACGTCCAGGGGTATTGCCTTTCCGGAAGGCGCTTTATTATTATTATTATTATGGTACTGTCATTATCATTGTCGGTGGATGGATGGATGGATGGGTGAGCCGATGGTCGGATGATGGCTGGTATTCATTTTTTAAAAATATATTCTTGTTATATGCAGCCTTTCAGTCCAAAGATAATAGGATAATCTTGGATCCAAGTGCCTGCCCTGTTTTTGGTGAAAAGAATTTCTCACCTTTTGCCGGTGCAGCGGCGTCTACGCCCAATCATCATCCCAATTTTAACCATCAAAGATTATTTCACATGTAAGGTACACACGGCACTTCCGAAATTATATTCTCCGTTGTCAAAGAAGGCTAGACATTAGGCTTTTCTTCCCAGAAAAAGGCCAGGGAACCGTACCCCCTCCCCCCCCCCTGATAGGATCCGGCATTCGAACCGTCAACGTCCATTTCTTTTCCTTTTTTTTTTTTTTTTCGCTGAGTAGCAATGCTTAAACAAAATAATGGTCAAAACGACGGGCGATGGGATAAGAAATTTCACATGTGTTAGCTCGTGAACTTCACACTAGTAACAATCTTGCTTGCAATTGCAAAATACAAGTATTTTGAAACCGATGAGATTTGACAAAATACGTCTTACATAGCAACATTAAAATAGTGAAGAAAAAAATGTTTGAAGTGGTGAAGAACATTATTTAATCAATTTATCCCGAAACGTCACGTAGGCCTACTCATGTCATGCGAAGCCTCACGGGAATATAACGAGTCTTTTGTGTCTTGGTGGAAATTTGCCAGGCTTCTCTATTTTGGTGATCAGATCGATACTGAGATTTTCAGTGTCAGGAAATTTGATTTTTTGTCCATGTAGGCTCTTCCTTTCCGTCAAGGGGTCTGAATTTGGGCAAATTGAATGACATGGAAATCAGTGACATCGAGTAGGGTCCGGGTGGACGTGGAGTTGATCACTGACCTTTCATTCCTTATGTTCCACATTTTGTCTGGGTTGATAATATAAATGTGTGTTTTGCGTGCAAGCATCAGAATGAACTTGCTGCCGTTATTATGCTTAAAATAAGCTGCTTTTAGTTTTCTTCTTCTTTCAAGCTTTTAGTTTTCACGTTTTCTGTTAGTTGGAAAAGAAATTTGATAGAAAGTGATGTTCACTAGATGAATTTTGTTTTTTGTGAAAGAGCTGCCTTATTAGAGGCCAACCATCGGTTGCTGCTAAAAATATTTATAATGGGTGTGATTCTTGTGGATGGATGGATGAATGTTGGATGGATGGATGGGTGGATGGATGGATGGGGGAAGGGAGAGAGGGATGGATTGATGGATGCATAGATGGATAGATGAACGGAGGTAGACTGGTTGATGGATGGATGGATGGCTGCATAACTAGATGGATGAATGGATGGACCGACGGTTGAGTGGATTGGGTGGGCGGACGGACAAACCGAAGGATGAGTGGAAAGATGAATTGTATGAGCTTGGCTTATGTTAACCCAGTTCTCATAGGGCAACTACCAAGCCTGTCTGAAGCACTTGGTCACTAAGTCAAGTGGTCTAATCATGGGTGAAGACTTGATAGCCCTCATCCCTCGCTGTCTGTCCTCTCATTGATCGCCTTACGGTGGCCAGTAGTACTTCGGTTAGAGACCATTTAGTGACACCTAGTATCCGATTACTCATTAGAGAGGAACTGCGGGAAAAGGCGATTTGGTTTCTACAGACAGTAATCAACAGACAGAATCATGCAGTTCTAGGACGTGGGATGGGAGGAAATGGATGAAGATTATTGGTAGATTTGGGAAGCTGTGCTTGAATTACATGTAACAACAAATATCATACAACAGATAATAGACGGCGGCTCTGTGCTCATGTTTCTCCGCGTTTTGGTTCTTGAACTCGGGACCATTGTCGTGGTCCTCTGCGATACCACGGACATTCCATTTTCGTGTAGCATTAGCCCTAGATAGAGGATAATCGGGAAGAAGATTGGTGGCACGAACCATTTGTGCTTGCAGACCCGCCTCATTATCTAAGGTGGATATTTGATATGGCCAAGCCACAAAATGGGTCGGCGTCTGATAAGAGGTTATCGTTAGGAGAAGCTTCACACAGGGGCCGATTTTTACTAGAAAATGCCTCAGTGTAATGTATTTAAGAATATTTGAGAACAGTTTTCTTCCTGGATAGAAAGGAAGATTCGGGGGAAGGTGGGGCATGCCAAGTTGTTGGCTCCAGAATCAGAGGAGGGGCAATATAGAATAGGAGCATACATGTCGATAAGTCGTGCAGAAATCTTGTCTTGAAGTCCTGAACTGTGCCTTTTTCCGAAAAGAATCCCGGAACATGGTCTTGTTTTTTTTCATTGACGTAATATACAGTCTGCATCTTATCATGGCAATAATTCTTTTTCTCCCTCTGCATTACACGTACAACAGGCCGCTGTGGCAGTTAACCGATTCAGAGAGGAATTGTTGTTTTCCCTCAGATCATAGCGATTTTCCTCCCCAAAGGAGTCGGAGGAGATGATCACGTCGATGGGCATCAATCTAGCACTTGAGGCGTCAGTGTCCGTGGAGTTTTCGACCACCTTGTAGCTTTAACTGACCTACGAAGCCGTTATTAATTTTTTATTGCTATACACCTATATATTGTTTTTGGTTTGGGGGTCGGGGGGGGGGGGGGGTCGGGATCGGGATCTAGCCCACGACTTCGTAACTTAGCCCATGAAGACGCGGAGCTCGAAGGCAAAATTGTATTTCTACATCCTTCCTGTGAGCACGTTTGTACCGACTGAATGTCTGTTTGCATTAAAAGTCCATGATCCGAGATTACTTTCCGCATCTAAAACAACCAAGTGTCCAACTACTGTACCAACCATGTTATATCTTTCTGGACTGTGGAGAGATGACAGACTGTTATTCCATCTTTTTCTTTTGTTCTTCTTCTTCTTTTTTTTTTTTTTTTAATGGCCACAAACGATTTTTAATTGCCGGACGAGAACTCAAAATACAAATGAAGACTCCAGTGGAAAAACCAGATACGTCCCATTTTTATGAAAAATGAGTTATTACCCCGACGTTATAAAACACATCGCTAAGATTTGTTTCCCAGAACAATTATTGGGAAAGACCAGGTAGATTCAGTTAAAAAGAGAGTTTTTTGATAGGGTATACAGTGAAAAACTATAGACTTCTAAACTCTTATTTGTTTTTCCCCCGTTGTAGAAAGTTTGAGTTATCTGGTTTTTCCACCGGACATGTTTGGGTTTTTTTTTTTTTTTTACTTACTTATTTACAAATGCATATTGTTATGCCTTGCTTTTGAAGACATACTTTAGAGCGATAAATTATTATGGTCGCAATAATTTTAACGACTGGCCACTAATTAACTGTCCTGGTGATTATGTTGATCTGTTTATTTTTAATTCTGTGGATGTGTGTGGGTTTATGAACACACGCCACAAGTACACACAGAAATGAAGTATCAACCCGAAACCTGCTTTACTTGGGAAGTTATCTGATATAAAATATATGCTTTGAACTAGTATTATACATATTGTGTGAACGCATGCAATCTTGTGTCACATGAAAGACGGTTTATGTTATAGGTATGTATTATCCATATTTCTGTTTCATACGTGGGGAGACGGTAAGCTATTAGAAAGGAAAAAAATATGAATATTGCAGTATATATCATAACATATTTATCTAGCAGTCAGTGTACAACATATATTACACCCAATATTATAACTATCCGATGTCTAATGATATACTAACCCAATTTTTATTTTATCTTATATTTGAATATCATACCTAACATTAATAACCGTGGAGAAGTGTTGTTTTGTTTCCTCATCTCTTCATTTGTCTTTGATAATGCCCATATAGAAACTTTTTTCTGCTCATTTCATTCATACTTGGAGGACTAATGCCTTTTCAAGAATATATTATTACTATATCGGCCTATTTCTCTCAAGCTCTTTAGTCAGACATAAGCATGATCAGCTTCAGTCGTAAGCAGCAGCCATGTTTTTTTTTTTTCTTAATACCTGAAAAATCATTTCAAGAACACAGAAAGGATTTGCTTTTCCTCTGCATTACAATTCTTTGTGATGTTGTCTTTACCTAAGGCTTGTTTAAGCTGTAGAGTGTTTAGGAAGTAGATTCAAGAATGTTTTTAAAATACTAGAGAAATGTCTCTACATCTCATTAACCAAGATTTTTGCCAAAAAATGCACTGCTTTTCCATAAGAGGCTTTGACCGCGAATAATTTGTTAGATGTTTTGCGAAAATAAATACATAAACAGGCGTTGTTTCGATCTAAGGAATCGTGGTGAACTTTGCGAAAATCCTGTCCTTCTCAATTTAGCCGAGATTGGTCATGACTGTCACAGCTGCTTATTCAACACTGCACACAATCTGAATAATTGTTTTTGTGCCTCTCATGTAGCGTGACTGAATAGCAAAGGGAATACTGGTTAGTATGCAAGAGCCTGAGTCGGTTAGTCACGGGGATAATTATTATGATTGTGAACAGTGGAGAAGCAGTTAAGCACGGTGATGCAAGCAGGCTTTAGCGGGCCGAAATATGCGACTCGCAAGAGGTTGAAAGGTGTAGAGTTAACGCTTTATTATGCATGTAGTTTGGTACGAAGTTTCAACAGTGGGCGATCTGGATTCAGCTGATTGCCATGATCTAGATTTACCATGCATTGTTCAGTAATTAAATTTTAACAAGTTTTCCCCTATCTTTTCTCATTTCAGAAGCAAGAGATTCGGCCGCTACAGAAATATAATGCAAAGCCTGCGACGAAGGCTTAGTTTTCGCAAGAAAAAGGATCATGTCCCAGAGTGCTCCAAGCCACATCAGTGGCAGGAAGATGAGAAGAAAGTGCGAGAAGGAACGTGCAGTTTTCAAGTCAGGGTGAGTTTAAAAAACAACAATAACAACAACAGCAACAACAACTTTTTTTTTTTTTGGCTATGTTGTTTACTGGTTGCCTGTCTCACTTTGTCTTCGCTGTCCATCTTGATTTGCTTCCCCTTTTTTGGCATCATGAGTTGCATCCCCTTTTCAGACTTTTCAATCAGGCCTCTCTTACGTTTTTCCTTCTCTCTTCATTTTACCTCATGTCCTCAATCTGCCCTTTTCTTCTTTTTCATTTGTCATTTTCACCCCCCCCCCCCCCTTTCCTTTTACACGTTCATTATAATGTTTATGGTCTTGATGTGCAAAAGTTTCAGTGAAAAGCAATGTCATAAATTTTCAAGATTTCCCAAGAGGGAAAACAGCGACACAACGCAGCGGCTGTGTTATCGATACTTTTCTTGTGATGCGTGTGCTGTGTTGCTGTAGCCATGATTATGAACGAACCTATCCTGTTTTGTGAAATCCTGAAATATTGCATGACATGTCAATCCTATTATAAGCCTCTTCTACTTGTATGTTTGTGGTTTTTTTGGTTTTTTTTTCCCCCCTTTTATCAGTATGTCTTTGTCGCTTTTTAAAATCCTTTCTTCGTTCACCTGTTTCTTCTTGCTTAAGAGAGACAAGGTTTCAGTGACAAACGATGTCACAAACATTCTACTTTTTCAACCGGATTTGAGCGAACCAGGACATAATAAAAGTGTATGATCGACATTTAATTGAGTTACATGTGCCTTGTATAGTTATTTTGGCAACACTTTGGTCTGAACGGACTTGGCAACCCCAAGACTTGGTCTCCCCAAGAGATACATGTGTCAATAAATGTCGCTTTTCATAATTAATCAAATTTTTGACAAAAGTGTGATTCGTCTACTAAGGATCCAAATTACTGGATCTCGGTAGCAAACGGAACAGAATTCAGCTAGTCTATTAGCTATTATCGTCACATCGTCATGTCACTGCTATAGAATACCATACAAATCTGTTTGTACAAGAAATGTCGTGTAATGTATAGTGAAAAAAAGCATAGGTAAAGGGATGAAAAAAAAAACAAAAAACGTGGTAGCAAAGCGACATGTGGGTTTAAGGAGCACTTTACAAATTGAAATAGTTTGAATTGTTATTCCTACGATGTCGAGCATACGCGCGCGCGCACACACACACACACGCGCACACACACATCTTCACTCTCTCCTTGATCCATTCTTCTGTCCCGCCTTTTTTTTTTTTTTCCCTCTCTTCTCATTGACGTGAAAAGGATCTTACCTTGTTTGACACAGTAAAGTTTTAATCGCGCTGACATGACGTTAAACCCCAACACAAACAAACACACACACACACGAGAAACATTCGTTTCCTAAGATGAAAATGGTTCATAGTAATCCCGTTTATATTGGAATATGTGGGCTGATGTCAAATTTCTGAATCGTCGTTCGTTCAAAGTATACTGTTTACTAATGAAATTGAAATACTGCAGCATGATGCACCTGCATAATTAACCAAATTAGTGAGCGATGTTTTTCAGCGAGGAAGTTACTTCCATTTGCGAGTGACAGGGGTATAGGCCAAGCATTGTGAACATAGGAAAATCACTTTCGCTCTTTTTTGAAATGGGGGGGGGGAGTATAAAACAATCAATGAGATGGGAGGGGGGGGGGGGAATCATCACAGTTACAATTATTAAACGATTATTCAGAATTTGTTTCAAATTACACACACACACAAAAAAAGAAAGTGTTCTCTCTTTCTCTCCACAATGCTTGTCTTGTGCTTCTGGTATTTGGCAAAGAAAAGTAATTAGGTTGACAGGCGTACCAGAATGAACCTATTGCTCTGTGTTGATTTTAAACAACTGAATCATTTCTTATGTACATTTATTTACTGTACGAAACAGTGCAGTATTGTTCAACAACAAAACTAAGCCAGCCCATTAGTTGTGAAAAGCAAACAAACAGAAAAAAAAAGCGGTTTGCATATTATTTGACCAAAGATTAAAGTGCAAATTAGATTGTTGCCAGTTCTTTACCTATTAACCCTGTACCCGCCGGAGTAATTTAATCTAAATTTCTCGGTTCTACCGGCTTAACACTTTCCTTCCCAATGTGTTTTCATGCTTCTGAAATTTCTCACAGTATCTCATCTGTAACTTGTTTGACAAAATATTATGTCATAGATCTAGGAGAAAGCTCTAGCAATTGACAGTTTGAAAACATGGAAATACGACGTCTTTTAAAGTTGATTCATTTATTTGTTGAGCCCCTGGCAATTAAAGCTTTCCAGCAGCTAAAACCTGAAGGTCCACACTGCCATGGAATATTTGAATACAAATTACAACGTATTACCCACATTTCAGGACTGTGATTTTGGTTTCCGAAATGACAATGGCCGGAGCTTTGTTAGTGAATAGGTTAAGTCGTTAAGTCTGGTTAGTAGCGAGGGCCAGTTTAGCATGCCAGCCAGTAAGTCATTGTCAAAATAATTACACGGCTGGAGTCTAATTAGCCAGGCCAAAAGTCATTGTACACATACACAATTTACTTGGAAGTTGCGACGGAAATATTTTTTGCCTCTGTCTTCTTTCTTTCATAATCACTTATCCTCTTCTTTTTATTTGTGTGTGTATCTGTGTGTACTTTCAGTGCGCGCGTGCGTGTTTTTTTGTTGTTTTTTTTTTTCATCTTCATAGTTACTGTCACACATGTACAGAAGTGTCAAATACTTACTCACTTGTCCCATTTCTCTGCATGATGTGATAACAATTACTATTGATTGTAATTGTATCTGATATTGTGGTCCACAGTACTTGGGATACATTGAGGTTTTCGACTCCAGGGGCATGCATATATGTGAGGAGGCAGTCAAAGCGCTGAAATCGGTAAGTGTTATACTCTGAAGCCTTTTTTTTTTTTTTTTCAGCTCTTGTCTTTTCTTTGAAACTTTTACCTCTGTCTTTGCCATGGTCTTGGATTCTGAAGTTTTCTCTGCTTTTGCTGTGATTTTTCATCTAGAAAACCTTCCATGCATTTGCTATCGTGACCGTCTTGTAGTCTTGTCTTTGCTTTCTTTGAGCTACGGCTTTCAATTCTACGTCTTCCCTCAGAGTTTGCTGTGGGGTTTCGTTCCCAAGTTTTTGTAGTGTGTTTACTGTGGTCTTTGATTCTGAAGTCTTATTTCTTTGCCCGCCATAGTCTTTTATCGGGCTGGTTCCGAATCTCCCATGACTCGTACATTTATTTAGCAGTAAACGCTTCAAGAATGTATCACTGAGAATTGCCACCTGATGGAAATACATATTATTATACTGGGCATCTTTTGTTAGCGGTGTAGAATAAACTGCATTGTGAGCATTTCATTTAAGTAATATGAATCATTTATAACAACAGGAGTTTTTCACATGAAACGAATTGGTCCATCCGTAGGCCACTTTTGATTTGTCAGTGTCGATGTCCTTGAGCAATTCCATAGTTGTAATAACAAAAACATCCCAAGCATTTTCCATTAATACGCTAAACTTGTTTTATTTCCTGTTTTTATTTATCCCGGCAGAATTGTTATTTGTGATCACTGAATTTTATTACTATTTTTGTTATTATATTGTTATTACTTCCCCTTTTTAAGCAAGTAGAGCTGCATTATTGGATTTTTATCTTTGCAGTCTCTTCTCTCTTTGTGTGTCCCGAATACACTCTTTGTGGTTAGGCTCCATGCTTGCATACTGAATTGCTTACTGCGTCATCAAAACTGTGTTTGTTATTAATTTTGGAAACAATTAATATGCTGATGTTTTATCATGGCAGTGTGAAGCAGCAAAACTGTTGTAATATAGTCCCCGAAGACTCGGAATACGCTGCAGAGGCAGTTTTTATACTGGCCATATTTGGATAATCAGAAGATAAAGATAGTCAATTATTTGTCAAAGATAACCTGTGATGGGGTAAACGTTGAACAGAGAGGAACAAAAGAGCGATATTCAGAATCAGAATGTCAACGGCTTGCAGGGGAACTCTTTCAGTCAGCTTTTCAGTGCCGGAGAGCGTTTGTTACTTTACCAAATTTTGTCCTTCTGTTCCTCTAGATGGCTCGACCTGCCACAGTCTAATCTATCATCAAGTCTGATCATTACCAGCTGTGTTTCTGGACTTCTTCGGTGGCTGCGACTGAGCACGGCATTTTGAGCACGCTCTCTTTCGTCTCTTCTTCTTCTATATACTTGATTAGCCTTTTTGACTTGTAAGCGTATCGTTCGTATCGTGTTTGGCAGAACATAAAAAGTAAAAGTAAAGTAAAAGTACCATCCCTTGACCCCCAAGAGGGGAAATTGGTTTGGCCACTTTAGACCGCGTCGCCGCAGTGCAGCGCCACTGCACTTCCTCCGATATACATCAGGTACCCATTTTACAGATGGATGGATTGAGGATAATTGTGTGTTAAGTATCTTTCCTAAGGATACAACATGCAGCCGTTGCGATTCGAACCAGCGATCTCTGCTTCCAAAGGCCGCTGCACAAATCACTGAGCTAGCACGCCACAACTAGCCGTGATCATGCTGATATGCCGTTAAACCCCAACACAAACAATCAAACAAACAAACGTTTTCAGGGCGCAGAGGAACGCAGAATGGTGGATGCACCCAGCATATTATAGCCCCAAACATGTTATTGACAAAAAATCCCCTCATTGTTTAAGAGGAGGCGCGATAAGTAAACGCATAGCGTTGTTCTGTGCATTTTACATCAACGTTATGCATTTTTCATCCAGGGCATCATGTTTCTGTTGCGCGTGGAATGGCAGCATGATTTTTTTTGGTCTTATTTATTTATTTAAGTTTTTAAGGAACTCTTTATTACGCCGAATGATACGCGGCCGCATTGAGGTGATATCCGGTGTTTGCCTGTTGTTGGCTATCAACTTGCGCGGGATGTATTTGCTCGTTTATCTACCCGCAGAGCGCCGTGCACTGATATGATGGTGGTGGCGTGAGCACATTGCGCAATGCTCGTGGAATGAGCCAGTTTTTTTTTTTTTTTTATTTCTAGGGAAATTTGGGGAATAATAAATCAAGCCCTGCAAAGACGAAAAAATCACTTTCGACTCTGTTCGTTTGAAATACATTGATTTATATATATATATTTTTATTTATTATTATAATTATATATATTTATATATATATATATATATATACTTTAATGGGAGGGGGAAAAAATAAGAAAGAAAAGGTGGGCCATTATAGAGTCGGTCGGGAAAACAAATAAATAAATAAATGCTCATTCATTAATTTCAGGGAAACTTATAAAAGAACTTCCGAAAAATATGTTTTTCTTTGTCGGGATGGGGAAGATATGGAAATTAGGCAATGCTTTGTGGTATAGTACGATCTTTTTTTAATAATATAATCGTCATTATTTTCTCAAATTGTATCCATTGACTGTGCGTGTTTGACTTGTAGGAAATTTCTGTCTAGCATGTTTCAAATACACAGGGACAAGTTTGTTTGTTTGTTTTTTTTCCTGTGCGCAAATGCGAAATATTTGGCTGCGGAAAAAAATAAAAAAAATAAAAAAGAGGGAGGGAGGGAAAGAGAGAAAAATGGGCATTCGTTGCCAGACATCGATTTGTTCAGTCGGTAGGCCTCTTCTTTCACAGCCCATAATGGCCATTCCTGGCATACGTTGGCCCAGGGATAATACAGCAGAATGATGGCACTGAGTGACCACTAACCACGGGTCTGCAGCGGCCTGGGTAACCGTTAATTAATAAGCTATTGTTCCAGTTTCCCCTGCTCTGATTTCTGTTGATCAGGAAGCGATAGGCCGAATATTTGTTTTCAGTGCATTAGGCCCGATAGAGCTCTCTGACTTAATTATCTACATATTATTTTAAACTAAGCATGAATTTGTCTTGTTAGTCAAAATGAGTCGTATGTCGATTTATCACCAATTTGAGTTACTAGTATCACACAAAGCCGTACTCTCTCGGGCTGTTCCCGTGTTTTTAGTTTTGATATACATTGTTGATTATTATCCAAATTTATATTCACATTTTGATATCCTTTTATAACTCATGAAGGCGTCGTCCGCTCAGCGTTACATTTTGTCTGTATTTACTTTGATCAGCCTTTTTACGTACCCACCGTCTTAACCCCCGGGTGGAGGGGGCGGGTTTATAAGTAGGTTTTCTGTTCCCACCTGCAGGCGGTGTAAGCCTGCCATCGGTGGAGTGTCTCCCATGGAGTGCCATCCTCGACATTCCAGAGGGGACATCTATTATGTGTATCTCTCTCTCTCTCTCTCTCTCTCCTTTCTCTCTCTCTCTCTCTTATTTTCAATCTTAGTATACATTTCCTTTTTTTTTTTTGAGAGCCCTCCTGAAAGAAATACCAAGGAAAATATTTTGTTTTCCCTGTCTCTAATGGTGAAATAACATTCATTTCGTTGAAAAGACCAGGCTTTGTTTATGTGTGTATGTGTTGTTTGTTTAATAAATTTACCATCCCGATCCTGTTTGCCATGGTCATCAGTACATTGATATGGGTACTCTGGATTGTCTTATTGTTAATCTGGTTGTGATCGTAGTGACGCATGAGTTAAGGAGTTTCGTGAAAAAAAAAAAACCGAGCATTATGAAAATGGCAGAGCCAAGATTTCTCCTTTAATGGAAATCGCTACCTGGAGTGAGTGTGTCTAAGAAGAGAAGGAATGGCCACAAATGATGCCATAAAAGTGCCATGAGCTCGCAGAGACAAGGAGTGCATGGAATGATGATCATCGCATCAAAGTTAGACGGCGTATTAGTTTGTTCATCGTGGTTTATGCAGTTTTGAGAGATTTCACACTAACAGATTTACACATTTACCCTCACTTGGTGGAAAAGGAACTATTTTTCGTGCTCATTTGCTGATTTTCGGGAACTTATTCTTTTTTTATCTATGTCCCAAAAGCGGTAGTTCTGCAACCCCGGCGGGGGCCCGGGGTTTATAAGTAGGTTCTCTGCTCCCACCTGCAGGCAGTGTAAGCACGCCATCCGCGGGGTGTCTCCCATGGAGTGCCATCCTCGAAGTTCCAAAGGTGACATTTCTTTTCTCTCAGTCTGTCTCTCTCTCTCTCTCTCTCTCTCTCTCTCACTCACTCCTTGCTCCTGTTTTCTGTCCCGCTGTCTTTCCTCTCTTCTTCTTGACGTATAAACGTATCTTGCCATCTTTGGCAGATATAGCCGTAGTCGTGCTGATGTGTCGTCAAACCTCAACACAAACAAACAAAAACAAGCGGCAGTTTTGCCAGCAAAGGGCCACAGAAGGTTTATTAATTTGTAAATGTTTGATTCAGTACCCTCTTGTGCCGTTCAGCAAGCAAATGTGTTGTTTTCACTCCATATAATTAATCTGAAGTAATATTGAAATCAGATGCAGCATATTTATTTTATCAGATGCAGTTATGTTCACTATATATATCAAGAACTCGCAACTGGAGCTCCTTGAATTACTGAATATGAGCGGGCGAGATCTCTATGTCATATTGTCAGGCAGCTGAATAATTTCAACCAATTTCTTCTTTATCTCTCAGACTGTTGTTTCGATTCTGAACTTTCCCGTTTTGGAACGCCGCAGCTATTTCTATCCTGCTCTAGCGGTTATCAAATCGGTTTCCTTTCACGGCTCATCGTACGTCGTTTAGTGGCCAGGACAGGCAAATCAGACCTGTTAAAAAAAAAAAAAAAAAGTCAGCTCCGCAATTTCTACATAGATAATCACACTCAGGATATAGGAAGGTTTACCAAGACTCCGCAGGCTAGATAATATGGGCAAGGCCCGTTGTCTGTCTGTCTGTCTTAATGGTCAGTATTGTATTTGAACGAATGGGAGATCGTTGTGCTCGGTCCTATTACTTCCCTTTACCATACAAAAGAGGGACTGAACAAGTAGTGCAGAGAGGAAGATATCCACTTTTGCACACATTGCTTGAAACATACACGATGGAAAATTCCCCCAACATTATGGTATAGAGAAAATGTTTTCTTCATACTGTTATGACTTTATCAAATATTTTGGCAACCAGTCTTCCGAAAGACAAGGAGTAAAGGTCTTTTCCTCTTTACACTGTTTGCTCACACGTCTTTTGTGAGGCAAAGGGAAGTAATTGGTGTGGTGAAAATGATTTCCCGTTACACAAATCCCTCTTTTGGGAGGGGCAGACAATCTGCGAAACGATCTCCCATTGACCACTGCACAGAAAAATTATATATATAATATTATAGCAATTCATCGGTGTCGCAAGCATTCCGAGTCCAAAATTTAGGAATTTCGGTTCGCTTACCCCATTCAAGACGAGCCAAAAATACGTCCTGTGACACCATTTTGAGTCAAACTGACCAATAGTAGAAATGCAGGAAAAATCAGCAAAGATCCCCACTTGAAACCTCTTGTTTATAATAAGTTGACATCAGGTTTTACTCTCTGAAAAGAGCGCTCAGACTGAGTCGAGTGGGCTGCTTAGGACACTGACGAATTGTTTTAATTGCCTGTGCTAGAAGGTGCAAGAACGTGAAATGGTTCAAGATCTTGACTGCTGAGCCATCAATTACTATACTTCTCAGTGCCAGGCACAGTACGGCGTATATATGAGCCATTCTCAAAAGGTCGACCATAACTGCATTACCCTCACTTCAGGTTCACAAAAAGAAAGGAAAACAAT
>JBCAUA010000013.1:968282-993806 GCA_038406235.1 Peronia verruculata | reverse complement strand
TTGAATGCGATGAATGTTTTCATGTTATTGATCTGTTTAAATTAATTTGTGTCTCATTTTTGCCAAGTTATGATTTGAATGAATACAATTTTGGTAAGGTCAACAAGTTGGCCTCTTGTTACTGATTTTTTTCAACGGTGTTTTAAATCTGGTGATGTAAACAGTCAGCCTTCAATGCCTACCACGGGTGTTTGGCCTGGTATAGGGACGCCTAGGCTTTGACCGAATGGTGCCTAAATCTAGCCCGTCAGTGCTAAGCTAAAGCTAGGAATGGGTGGTGGCTAAGTGATGATTGGTCTTTGGTACGTGAAAGTTTACAGGCGCTCGGTGTGTGATAGGCAGAGAGGGGTAAGGGGAGGTAGATGGTTTGAAGTTCTCAGTGTTTGGTTTTCTTTGTTCTTTTTGCGGCAAAGTCAAGAGATACATGAGATTAATAAAAAAAAAAAAAAAATCTGGAAATCTCTTGTGGTCTCTCTCTTTCTCTCTCTCCCCCCCCCCTCTCTCTCTCTCTCTCCCACTCTCTCTCTCTCCTCTCTCTCTCTCTTTCTCTTTCTCTCTCTCACACATTTTTCTCTCTGCCATACTCTTTCTTACTTTATTCTATCTGTCGCTCCCTTACTGTCTGCCTGCATGCCTCTCCATCACTTTTCTGTTCGTCTGCCCGTCCATTCATCCATCCATCCATCCACCGGGGCATCTGTCTATCTCCGTCTGTCTGTCTCTTTATATTGTGTGTGAGAGAGAGAAAGCCAGAGAGAGACACACAGGCAGACAAAGAGATGCTGACAGAGCATGCAAATACTGTAACTGTACTAAATTGGGCAGAGTGGGGCAATATCCGTTTTGTGGCTACCCTTAAGTCGGATAGACACTAGACACGAGGTGATAAATCACAATCGTAATGTTATAAACTGTGCTGCGTGAAACAGAGAGACTGTTTTGTCACGCTCGCTGGGCAAGATGATGGTCAAGTTATTACCATCCCTTCTCATTCTGTATTGCCATCCCCCCTCTCTCTCTCTCTCTCTCTCTCTCTGTGTGTGTGTCTTGCTATTCCCATCCTCTGATTCCTGCAACATCTCCTCATTTGTCTATCCGTGATTAACGCACTCATCTGCTCATCCATTTACCTGAGTATCAGTTCCGGTGACAAATCTCTCTCCGCCTCCCTTACTCATCGCTCGCACCCACATAACCACACATCCATACTGAGACACGCCCCCCACACTCTTGGAAAAAGTGAACAAGTGCGCGAAGTCGCTTGGAAGCTAAAAACTCCCCGTGGACCACCCGGAGGGTAATTACACTTTAAATTATAGAGCAGCTCGCCATCGGTCCCCGCCTGGTGTAGCTGTGTGCGTGTGTGTTTACCTATGTGTGTAGTTGGCTCTGGTAGTATGTGTGTAGAGTCTGGCAGCGTGTGGGTGGGATCTTTTCCAGCCCCACAGAAATGTGGCAAAAGGTATTACAATGTACCGGCGGTTGGTTATTCGCAACCCAGAATCCAGCCTGACTGCCATTGAGAGAAATTAGCAGGAAATCACTGGCCCATCCAGCCTATCTACTGTTATTGGGCCCGCCAGCTTAGCCTATTCATTCACCCAACTGCTTTTTTGTCGATCCATCCATCCATCCATCCGTCCGTCCATCCATGTAGACCAGCTAAACTTGGCACATGTTTAACAACTCTGTACGAAAATCCCAGAGAGAAATTAATTTCTCAGTGGTCAGACAGAAATTACTTGCAACCTTTATCAGCAAGAGAGAAGAGAAAGGGTTATATTAGCTGAGAGCTATAAAGTTATGAAGAAATCATTGTATATCTTGGTTTCATTCTTAAAATGGCCATAGATCTTTTGCTGGGAAATTAAATTTGCCCCTATGAGTTTTCTTTGAGTTTGGCAACAAAAATACAGAAATAAACATTTTTTTAAAAATCCTATGGGAGGGAGAAGGAGGGGGGGGGGGGTGCTGGAGCCATAGGGCCCAAATAGAGGGCACATCGCCATAGGAGAGGCTGTAAGAAAAATGAACCTGTCTGACAGGGTTCAGTGAGATCAGTTGTATTTGTCTTGGGAAGTTTTGGAAATGTTTATGATAGCCCTTGTAGAATTGAACTTGTAAGGACAGCGCTAGCAGAAAGTATGGGAAGTTTCTGTACTTGTTTGTTTTATCTTTTCTCTTATAGTTTTGATTATGAGGGAAGATAACCTCTCTCTCTCTCTCTTTTTTTTTCTAATAACCATTTCTTCCCTGGTGGCCCTCTGCCTCTTGACCCAGATTCCTCAGTGATAAAGGCTGCTAATATGACATACCTGGACTAATTCATCCTTTGGTGATTATTTGAAGGACAGGAGGCACTCTAGTGAATAAGATAGTGGGCACAGGCAGGTTGCATCAAATCTGCTAAGTATGATAACAGCTTAGACACTGGCACTTGTGGTATTGAGTATTGCAGAGATGCGAAATCTCCGCTATTTTGCAGGTTCCTGCTTTCGGCCACTGCTCTAAAATTGCATTATTTTGTGAAAAATGAGTAGTTCAAATTGACCTCTGACTATGACTTCTTTTTTTTAAAGAATCATATAATGGCATCTCTGATATTGAAACATCTAAAATTTAATATGACCATTATTTGTGCCTGGTTTTTCCACTTTTTCAAGATCATTAAAAATGTTATCAACAGAAGTGGAAGATGATCTAAGTCAAGGCATTGTAGTCTCCAGATTATGGAATAATGTTATGACATCTCCCAACATATTATAATTTTGAGAACATAGAAATTTTTCCTCACATGTCAGCACAAAATGTTGTGTCAATTGAAATCAGAGAAGGAAACCAGAGAAAAGTAGCTATGTTCTTTTGGTGAGGATTTTGCTTTTCCCATATACCTGTTAATGGGAGATCGTTTCGCAGATTATCTGCCCCTTCCAAAAGAGGGGAGATCATTTTGACCAACCTGTTACTTCCCTTTGCCAGATACAAGAGGTGTTGAGCAAGCTGGGTAAAGAGGAAAAAAGCCTTTACTTCATGTCATTCCAAAGACTGAGCACCAAAAAATTTGAAAAAATTATCACAATAAAAAAGAAACATTCTCTTTACATCATAATTTTTTGGGGGGGAATTTTTCATGTTGTATGTTTCAAAAAAAGGGTGCAAAAGTGATTTTTTGCTCTTTAAGACTACTTGTTCAATCTCTCTTTTGTCTGATAAAGGAAAGTAATAGGCTATAGGACGGAGCACAGTGATCTCCTTTTGATATGACCATTCAGACCTTTTTTTTTTTCCCCAGTGTAGTTTTCATGTAGTTCTACAGACTGTTGTTTGTTTCTCTCAGTGTAGTGAGTTAGTTTCTGGTAATCAGTCCTTCTTGAATTATTTAGTTTGTGGTAGTCAGTCCTTCTTGAATTATAAGACATTTGTATAAACATCTTGTCTTAGCTTTCTTGTGCCTGAGGGATTTTTCAAGTGTATCAGTTTGCAGTCACACCAAGCTGTTTCCAGAAGTCAGATTGATTGTAGCCAGAAGAAAATGTGTCATATTTATAAAGCACTGAAAGTGGAAACAAGATAAAAAAGATTTTGTTTCAGTGGCAGGTGAAAGAAGCTGAACAAAGACCTGGGGTTCACAATGTAGGGACAGATAATATAAATATGTCAGGGCATTATGCAGACCTTTCCATTACTTTGCTTGGAACAGTAGGTCAGCTGTCTGTTTCCATTTGTTGAATTTTTAAGATACTCATGTACTTTTTCTCCTCTCCCTTATTTTCCCCTTCTTTTGACTTTGAACCTAGCTTTGTTTTACATTGTACAAAAAAAGTTCATCTTTTGTGGAAAATAAAGTTATGTTATTGTTTATTCTCCATACATGTTCTCTTTGTCTTGGTTCAGCCCGCATTATAACTTCTGTGTTATCTCCTGCAACCAACAACTTACTTGAGTGTTTTATTTCTTGAATTTCAGAGCATGATCGTGGATCAAACCATTGAGAAAGTTTCTTTCTGTGCCCCTGACCGCAACCATGAGAAAGGCTTTGCCTACATCTGCCGAGATGGAACCACCAGGCGATGGATGTGCCACGGATTCCTGGCGGTCAAAGAGTCCGTAAGTGTCAGTATTGCTTTTATTCCAATTCTAGATGTGCCGTTGTCATGGTTCATCATCGTCCTTGGTAGTCTCATTTTCGTCAGTTAGAAAACGGCCCTAGTGGGAGAGAAAGAGAGTGAGTGAAATAGAGAAAGATAGGCAGTAAAAGAGACAGCACTATCTTGGGTAAGATTTGTTGACTCTAACAGGATGTGGGTATTAAAGTTCTGTTTTCTCTTTAAACGTTCCTGTTTTAACATTTTTCCCTTTCAAATTGACCATATATCTATCAGTGTTGCATTTATTGCATTCATTTCTACTGCTAGACGTATGCATGTGTAGTGGTACTTCTTTCTCTATCTAAACTACCCGTAACATCATTAGAAGAACATATTTTAAAAACTACATTTTGTTATCTTGAAATGGTACATTTCATCTGTCAGTAATATATATAACTTTAATCTTAGCTGAGTTTAGTATAGTGGGGTACGGAAGAGAGAGATAAATGGGATGAAGTGTTCACCTTTTTTGCCTTGAAATTTTAGTGCTTTGACTATCCTTGCATTTGTAGTGAACTAGTGCTTTGAAAAGCTGTATGAATGAAATGTTCACCAATGTTTTCATTTCAAATTTTTGCAGCACATGGCCATTTTATAAAAGCTCATTGTTCCTTTCTTTTCTTCCTTGACAATGCCGCAGATGAATGACACATGCATGGTCATTACATTTTTTCATTATTTGAATTTCAGTATTGTTCCTCTTATCATAACAATGGAATGTTCCACACTTTTTTGTGCATTCACTTAAGCCTTGATCATACCTGCACGATCAGTCACTATGTCTCCCCCAAAAAGCATCTCATGGTTTTGTTACATCATTAGTGCAAGCTCAAAAACACCAGCTTTTGAAAGGATTAATAAAACTTAGGAAAAGCATGTCTTTCCTCAGAAAGAATAGAGACATAAAGCATGTCTGTCTTCAGAAAGTGTCGTAGTAAAGAACTACTTTCAAAAGTGAAAGCATGTCTGTATTTATCAAGTCTTTCATTTTTTTATATTTTTTTTTATATATTCTGGAATCTTTTTTTGTTACTAATCTTTTCACCGAATATGATAGTACAGATCTGATAATATGGAGTGCTTGTTAGAAAGCTTTATATTTATTTGTGCATGTGCATATTGATGTACTCTTGATATCCCTAATTTATAGCAACAAGTGACCTGACTTACCATCCTGATTTATAGCAAATAGTAATTTGACTTTTTAGTGATTTGCAAACTGTATTCATCTTGATACTAATCAAGTAGCAGAATCAGTAACTGTTTATAGATGACATAATAGGATCTAACCTCTCATAATCCCACTGTGAAGGTTGAATGTGCTAACACTTTTTTTGTTGTTACATAGTTAAAGAGAGAATTTTGTTCCAGCGCATTTGTTTTCCCTGTATACAGTTAGCCAGAAACATCGAGATATAAGCAATGAAGAATGTTTTAGTCAGTTTAATTGTGAACAAATCTTAGTCAGTTTAATTGTGAAACAAATCTGGGTATATCATTATGTGTCATACGTTGTTGCATTGCTACCTTGTTCTGTGGTTTGGCTATCATTCATATCATTGTCAGAGATTCAGTACATTTCATTCAGTTTTAAGAGGTGAAGTCTGCATTAGTGAAACAATGAGCCATTTTGACTGGGAGCCAAATTACTTCCCTTTGCCAAGTGCAAATGCTATAACACAAAAATTGTAAAGCAGTTACAGAAAAAATTCAGTTTGAAACGATTTTTACGAAATAAAAAAAATAATAACAAATGTTGAGACTCCATTAAATGGGTTCCTACTGAGAAGGGCTGCTGTAAATGGGTGAAAATTTCAGTAGCCATGACAAAACCATTTCAGGATATCAAAATCATGGTGGGAACGCATGATCTCACTACATTTAATGAACGCTATTCCAGTTCTTGATTTGACACAGATGTGACTGTGATAATGTAGTATGAGGACCTTCACAGGCATTTTTTTTTTTTAGAATTTGTTACTGTTGAAAGCAACGCCAGCAGCAGCAACACTATGAGAATGCTCATTAAGACTCCAACCTGCTGTTGGTTTCATTCCTCACTATTGAAAATTTTATGTGAATAGAAGAAGCCAGAACTTGGCAAATTAGATTCAAACATGACTCATTCTGAGCTCTTGCTCTCAGTTTTTCATTCATCTTTGAGTGCACACACTCTTAAACATGATGGTTAGGAAAGATGAGGAAAGAAAGCATCAATAAAAATATCAATAAATAGATGAAGTGTGTTTTTCAAGAGAACTGTTTCTCTTGAAAGGTTGGAGTTTGCCCAGTTACAGGCCGTGCATCTGAGAACACAGTTGTAAACAAAAGTTGCAGTCTGGATAGAAAAATGAAAGTTGTCTGGAATTTATTTAGTGTTTGCTATCTTGCAGGAAAGATGACTGAGGAGTCGATAAATTAAAACTAAAAAAAAAACAGAGAGGCGAAGCAGATCAATTTGTGGTGACTAAGCCAAGCTTTTCATTCCAATCTCTTGGATGGCCTCTGTCATGTTGCTCATTGCTTTTCACCGCTGTTTTCTCTTTTGTCTCATTGGGTTAAGCAGACTACTGGTCGGTGGAAAAAAGATGTGTTCCCATGTAGGTGTGTATGGAAGCTTTGGGAGTGAACACAGGTAGTAGGGAGATGGAGGGGAAGAAGAGCCAGGTGGGAGGAGAATTATTGATTGTTCTACCCCCAAGTTTTTATTTTTCTCTTTAACTTCTTTGATTCAAGTCGTCTCTAGAATTGTAAGAAATGTGTAAAAGTGTCATCCTGATGATAGTAAAATACCCCAAAATTGATAGAGCTTAAAGGTAAATTACAAGACTCTCCCCCACTTTTGCTTTGAAACAGTTTTATTCCAGTGCCAAAATGGATTTTTCAGTTTTCCTCTCTCCTTTGAATACTCAGATATCGCTGCTGCACTCTCTCTCTCAGACAGAAATTGTGTTCTCATTCTTCCATGTTTTTTTTTTGGGTTAAATGTTGCTTTTTTTTTTTTTTTCACTAGTGTTTCGGGTTTTTTTTTTTTTTTTTTCAAATTTGTTTTATTTTTTAAAATCAAAACTGTGTTTTTAATGCGAAAAAGGCCGGGCAGTATTGATTGGCTAAAATGCTATCAAGCTGAAATGAGAGCTGGCCATCTCCATTTTCAAGTGAAAGGCTTCACACTGAGAAACTGCACATTTGGCACATATTTTACCATTATCTTACCCACATTTGTAACAGATCAAAATTCATAGTAGTAGTCTACTTAAATTCAGACAGGTATGATTAAGGACGAGTCAACAGCTCAATCAGACTTATACAAGTGTACTGATAGCAGCAAAAGCTGATACCTTTTGCTTCATATGTCCTCATCTTTATTCTAGAATGACCATGCTGTGTTTGTGTGAACATTTCATGTTATGGTATCTGAGTGGGAGTGATTGCTTTGTAATATAAGCATTTCTAATGAACAGACGAAATGTCGATAGATGTTCACTCAAGGGCTGAAGATTGCACTGTCTCCATTGTGTCCGTCTAGTTTGACATCGTGTCAGAAAGTGTAAGAGCAAACAGTTTCATGACTAACGAAAATTGTCTGTTGAAAGCACGGGTGTAAAAGGCATGAGGTTAAACACCCCCCCCTCCCCCTCCCGCACATTTATATTAAGGGGGGGGGGTGTGTGTGTGTTAAATTTCAACACTGCATTGATATTTCATGCATTTCTTTCTTTTAGTTTATTTTGGTTTCATGGCTTAGAAAGTGAACAGATATTCCAATAAAGCAATGAGGCTATGAAAAATTTTCTGGTGAAAATTGGGTCAGATATAATTTGCAAGTGTGGAAATCACATAATCCATGTATGTGAAAGGATCTTGTCCATTGTGCATCATGTACAGGCCAATTTGTCCTGTTTGCTCTTACGCTTTTTTCTAAAATATTTTTGTTGTTGTTAAGACCGTGGGTCCATATGTAATTAGTGCTGACAAGATCTGATTAGTAGAAGTGGAGGTTTTGACATACATGTATGTAGTTTGCAAGCTGTGATATAGCATGCTCTTTGTTCATCATGCAAACTTCACTTTCTTTAAAATACACTGGTCACTACTGTCCATCCTATTGTAAGTAGATGTGCACTGCCATTTAGACTAGCATAGAAAGTGTGCATTCTGTTATATTCCACCTTCAAGATTAGCAACAACGCCATTTTTAGTTTTCATGATGACCATACAAGCAGTTAATTGAGTTGTCACTTTTTTTATTATGACCATTAACATATTTCTGATCTTGACCATTTATGCGACCCTTGAGATTACACTTTTATTGGCACTGCTGGTTCATCTAGTTTTTACGCCTTATGTTAAACATGATGTTTAAATAAGCCATCCGGCTGTTTCATTTTTTGTTCTATGGTGAAGAGGGTATAATGAAATGTGAAAAAGATAATGCCCTTTTCACATAGACTCTGGACCAAAAAGAAAGTAGGGTGTATCTCATAATAGTAACATTATGTGAAATCAGTCAACCATATTATAATATTGCTTTATGTATCAGAAATATGAAAAGGAGAGAGAAAAAAAAAAAGTCTAGACATAAGAAATATGAGAGAATTTCAGTCTTTCTCTCATAGTTCAAAATATGAAGCTATTTTTAGCTGCATACTTGTTTGCATCATTATTGTGTGAAATCAGTCAACCATGTGTTGTTATTATGCATTAGAAATTTGAGTAGGAATAGAAAACTTCAGTCTAGATATATATGAGACAATTTTTTTGTGAGACTTGGCAGTCCCAAAGCTGTGTGCATTATCAGTAACTTAGTCAACCATGTTAAATTGTAACTTGCATTAGAAATATGAATAGGAATAGAAAAGTCGAGACATATGGAGGATTTTTTCTACAAAATCTTCCAGCCCTTCTTTTAGCATTTTGGTATGTCAAACCTTTTGGAGCCCCCATAACTATTTAGAAAAAAAAAAAAAAAAGTGTAGATAGAGTCATGAATGGGAAAGATTGGGTTGTCTGTGCTATTTATTTTCTTTTGAGTCCCCCACTAACACACACATATTCAGACATCAGGAATTATGCACATTTTGATCATGTTAAAAGAGTTTCCTCGCTCTTTATACTTTCCCATATGAAAAGAAAATTCTTGTGTAAGAATTAAAAATTCAAACAGATTACTTTCAATCAGAATTTTATTTTACCCGTCTTTCTGTGATTTTTGGCAATGCAACTTAGTATTGAGGAGACATTATGATCATTTGCACTATCAGCAAGCATGAGAATAATGACATCTTTGTGTTGATTAAAATGAAAATGTCAAGTAAATGAAATATTTGTGAGCCTAACAGCTGGTGTAATGTGCAGATAGTAGTACTACTAGTTACCAAGAGAACGAAATGAGAGTTTAGTTGTGTTTGCTTGACTTGTTTGTTTGAATTTTGTATAAGTTGCTTTCTCAGCTCATAAATTTTGCTTGATATAATATTTATCAAAAACTTGAGGAAGATGATGAAATGTTGCTTCATAAATGGTTTTCATTGATTTATTTCTTTTGTTGTTTCATATTTTTTTATATTATTGTTGATTTTCTGGGTTAAGCAAAAACATATGTTGATTTCATCATTGGGGCTATATCAGTTCTTAAATGAAAAAAAAAAAATCTTCATGTCAATTATGATCTATTATGTAGAGATATTAGCTTTTTTACATTAGGGTATTAAACATAGTGAATCTTTACAGAAGCACTTAAGTACGATATGGCATAGTGGTCATTTGTGTTTGTGTTTAAGTGCTCAAAGAAATGAATCTGGCTGTTAAGAATATATTGCACCAGAATAACCTACAACTATCAGTGTTGTCTCTACAAGTACTTCTCTACAAGCACATTTATAAACAATTAGAATGATTTTCCAGAGTTTGGTCAGATACACAGATAGCACTAGTTTATTTAATTTTGTCATTTACAACAGTACCTATGACAAGACTCCATAGCATGCAGATAAAAATCTTGCCTTTGTATTACGAGTATCAACATAGTGCAGAAAATATGCCTGCATAATACCAGACAAAGTTTGTATCAGGCTGTAACCAAGAAGAAAAGATTGGATCTCATTTGAAATTTGAAAAATTACAATGATTGCTTTCATTTTTATGAATTTTAGAATAAAATTCTTACAGGAAACTATTGAC
The DNA here is from genome assembly GCA_038406235.1 of Peronia verruculata. Lineage (NCBI taxonomy): Eukaryota > Metazoa > Mollusca > Gastropoda > Systellommatophora > Onchidiidae > Peronia > Peronia verruculata. Next base: position 983,475 of record JBCAUA010000013.1, on the reverse strand, counting down.
ATCATGGAGGATGATTGTAAACCCCCCCCCAGAGTAGGGCTGTATATAAAAAAAAAAAAAATATTTTAATGAGAATCAATATTGTGAGAGACTTCCAAATGAGTCACAATCTAACACTTCAGCCCTCAAGTCATCACTTTGAATAAGCACCACTAAATTATGAACTTGGCTGATCAAAGACTCTGTAATTACTATTGAGGATTCTTTGATGGATTCTTTGATGCAATGTTCAGGGCAATTCGCTGTGAGGAATATGATTTTTTTTTTTTTTTTATTCATATTCACTGAAAATCAATATCTGTGATCTGTGGGGTCATAACATAAGTTTTTTGATGCACTGTGTTTGAATGATGTACAGAATTTGATAATGGCATAATAATTTTTTTTCTCAACATAGCTTTCATTGCTCTTTGATGGGAGTAGCATAAGTTTTGAGATGGAACTTGTTTGTTTGATGCACAGGGTGAGCGGCTGAGTCATGCAGTGGGCTGTGCGTTTGCCATCTGCCTGGAGAAGAAACAGAAGCGCGACAAGGAGACAGGGGTGACGGTGACCTACAACCAGTCCAGGACAAGCTTTGAGCGGACGGGATCATTCAGACAAACCACACTAACCGAGAGAATTGTAGACCCGCAGAGTGCTATCTTGGTCGGTAAGGCATTGCATGTTGGTGGTTCGTTATGGATTGCGTGTTGTGCCGCACCAAACAGATGCCAGTTTTATCTGATGATAGCTCTTTATTTTTTTCCCAATCATTTGAAAGAAGAACAAACATTGTTCACCAGGGATCTTTTTTTTTTTTTTTTCATTTAGGAACAGGATAATTGTTTAATAATTGATGATACGGATCTCCGCAAAATGTACAAATATCAACAAAGTTTAATATATACAGAGGGAGGATTATCTGACTTTAAAAAAAAAGAAAAAAGGGAAAAGAAAAAGTAAGAAATTACAAGAACGTCAACAAGAAAAACCACAATGAAAAGAAGCTCATGACACCAGTATTTTTCTGTATCAATTTGTATGAATTCAAAGATGTTGAAAGCTCAGAAACTTGTTATTTGTCATTTAGAAAGGCAGAAATAAAACTAAAGAATGCAAAGATTTGTTTCAGTTCAACTGTCTGGAATGTATTTCATTTTCTTTATCATTTGATGCTATTGAAAGATACTTCAACTGTTTGTGGAGCTCAGCAATTCAGAATAGTATGTTGTGTAATATTTTACGTCCACAGAACCAGTTCCTGTCAAGTCGACTAGCAATCCATATGCAGTGCAGCGGCCCCATGCTACAGCCAACTTGCTGGAGCGCCAGGGATCCTTCAGAGGCTTTGAGAAACTTCAGGAAACATCCTCTCCTTTCAAACGAACTCTCTCACTTCGACTTAACGATCTCCCGTCCACATTGCAGAGGCAGAATGCTGTGCTGGAGTCACCTACACAAAATGGAAATGGTGGTAAGACAAGATGATAAGACAAGAAGAGAAGATAGAACTTTATATGTCCTCAAAGAAAAGATTTTATTCACAATGGATAATATTCTGTATACATGGAAGATACATTCACCTTCACATTTATATAAACAACAATATAACTAACAGTACTGGCACAATACTGAGTCAAGAAACATCATCCCACCTTGATAAGGGTGTTGCAGATGGCAGAAATGAAATTCTTTAATGCCCTCACTTAAAAGAGAACAAAGAATTATGGTAGGTTATGAAAGATACATATGACAATAATTAGCATTGTTCCCTTTTAGGACTGTTACATTTAGAAAAATGGCACTTGATTGGGCTGGAGTTATTATTATTATTATTATTATTATATATATATGTTTTCCTAAATTTCATTTTCCCTTCATGTGGCACCTTGTTTTGTGCATCTTTGAAATGAAATCGTTCAAGTTATTTTTATTTTACAACCCTTATGTCTTTTTTATATGGAAACAAGCTTTATCTTGTCTTGTTGCATTTCATGTTCTTTGTACTTGTACACAGTTCTGTCTAATTTTGAAATCAAATTGCACAATTTAGTTTAATTGTAATTGTTCTTCAGGCTATCTACGATGCATTCATAAAAGAGATCAGTAGTTGTGACGTGCAATGATGAATTTAACTTTTGTCTATGGGGTGCCATTTTTTTAAATATATAAACTTATATAAATGAGCAGTGGAAATACAAATCATACTGAGTAATCAGTCACATTTTGAGAATGCTGTTCTATGGTAGCCATGAAACCTTATGAATATGGCAGAGCACATTAGCATAAAAAAAAAGAATTGACTTTGATCCAGTGCATTTTTGCACTCTTCAGCACATCATCACCTATTTAAATGAAACATAACATGTTTCATGTGTCTGCTTTCCACATATTTCATCGCACTCTCCGTGTGTTTCATTTGCACTTTGTGTTTCATTGTCCTCGACAGGCGTCATGACATTCTAGATGTGTTCCACTGCACTCTTCATGTGTTGACTCTTGACATGTGTTTCTTGGTACTGTACATGTGTTTCATGGCACTTTCTATGTGTTTCACTGCACTCTGTGTGCGTTTCATATCACTTGACATATACTTCATTGCACTCTACATGCATTTCATTTGCTTTTGACATGTGTTTTATTAATTTCTCAGCTGTAGGTGGAACAATTCCAGAGGTGTCTCAGGAACAGGAGGATTCCATAGCCCAGATGTGTCAGCAGCTGACCCAAGGCTTGACCGCGATGACATCAGACGACCCCTTCTCTGGCGCTCCACAGCAGCGTGGCCACGTCCTCACCCATCAAGCCTCCCTTCCAACATCGTACCACAACCATGCTCAGACTAGCCAGCATTTACTAACACGCCAGCACACTTCGCCAGCTTCACAAAGTAGGTTTTCACCACAACAAACAAAAATTCTTCTGTTTCTTTGCTTAAAGAAACATGCACATTAATTTCAAACTTCTTGTACAGTAATTCCTCGTTTGTCTGGCGCATAGCAGCCAAAACCATGACGGATAATGTCAAAAGATGGATAACGCAACACTTTCTCTCCACTGTACATAGATAACCCTAGTACAATAATAATAATACTTAGTTCTGTAGCTATAGAATACAGACAAGAGGTACCATACACAACAGTGTTTAGGTGGTAAACTGAGTTTTGTTCAGCTTGGGTTGGTGGTGTGTGGGTGATATGTGGGAAGAGCAGTTCCCGGAACTGGGTCAGGCTGAGCCAACAGCCACCATGCAAACCGCATCAAATACAAACAGACTTATCCGGAGGAAAGACAAATAGTGCATCATGCGCAAAAGGATTGGTGATGCTGAATAACGTCACATGACAAATAACTCAATGACGGATAAATGAGGGATTACTGTACAATGACCTACTTATGATCTTCATGATTATCCAGTGATTTTATGTAATTTCAAGTAATATTGAAATATGAAATGTGTTTATGAACATCATTTTCAATGTTATGCTATGAAATAAGGTAGATTCTTGTGATTACAATTGAAAGGCAAGATATTCAATGAAAATTTCTCTGTGTTTATTGCCAATCATTGTTAAACACACCAGTACACATTTCCAATACTTTTTTTTCACTATAATCAAGAAAAATGCTTTATAACTTAGTGCTTAAAATAATTCCCAGCTTTGAGATACAATGACTCATATCACATTCACATGATTGCTGAGTCATTTTTTGTAGGTCATATAAACTGAAGTAATAGATACTGAAATCCAAAATATGTTTGCAAATTTCATGTCCTATAATTTGAAACATATTATGCATTTTTGATTATTATTGAGAGAGGAAACATTCACTGAAATTTTGTTAAAAAGTATGAGAAATCATTATTAAATTTTGTTTCCTTCTAGCACTTCAACAGCCAGGTAGCCAGCCAGTCACAAATCCATGGGGGCCCACCACATCCCAGTTTGCACCTTCCACCTGGGGGGCAGCGGCCCCTGTTGCTACAGCAGCCTCGGCTGTCAGCACCAGCGGCTACAATCCATTCACAACACCAGCTACAACTTCGGCATACCCGCAGCCTGCCATGCTGAATGGGGCCCAGCCTACTCTACCGCAGCCTCCCCTGCATGGAGCTGCCAGCCACCCACATCAACAGCAGCAACAGCAGCAGCAGTTTGCATTTGCCCATGGCCGCAGCCATTCCATAGACACTGGCGAGATGTCAGGAATCCATTGGCAGCAAACTCACCAGTTACGCAAGCCCGATAGCACCCCACATCAGTCACACAACGGTGCTGCTCCAGCACAGCCTTTAGTGGCTGGCAGTTCCTCAAATCCGTGGCCAACATCTTCTCCTCCTGTGCCCTCGACCACAGCTCAAGGAGCAGGGGTGGATCCTTTCGACGTCGCCTGGGCTGCCAAATCGGTGAACAAATCCAACTCAAATCCATTTGGGGCAAGTTCAGTTAAACAATTTGAAGTTCAATTGTAGTATTTCTTAGGTCAACATTATTTCACAGGTAGTGATGAGATGTCCCATTTTCATACCAATACCATTGATATCACGAGGAGAAGGAGAAAAGTCCTACTCGACATAACCTATGTATGACTGAAGACGAGATACCTATCTTGCCAGGAACGACAGTATGAGCACCAATGATCAGAGGCTGGCTCAAACAGCTTTGGGAGGCAACAGTTATCATGCTTGATCATCCTGGTAACAGAGAGGCAAGCAATAGAACTTTACCTGTTTACACAGTTTGATTTGACTATAATATAGAACAATAACATGTACATACAAATTCCAAGTATACTTGTTGTGTATTTCATAACAATTTGAAACTTTGATGTTTGCTTATGTAATCAACATAAAGAAAATAAGCAGAATGAGAGCTGTGAAAAAAAACAAAAAAACCAATGTAGAAAGAATATTACCTCAGGCATAACCAGGTTTTAATTCAGAGTATAATAGCGGAGATGCCTTCTCAGAATCAACTGTGGCTGAGACATATCTACAAAAAAAAAAAGAAAAAAAGAAAGAACAGGTATCACTCTGCCCTTTGATCTGTGCATTTTATGTACATCGCAGACCGATTATAGCATATTTTTGGTCACAGGAGTTGTTTGGGCAACCAAATAACATAGCAAAAAGTTTATGGTTCTTTTTTTTTTTTTTTCTAGTGGCACCCTGCCTGATGATCTTTGTATTGCACCATATAGGTTACTTGCAAAGGACAGAAACCAAGACTTGATTGCTTGCCACATGTTCAAATTCCATCAATACTGGAGCTTTGTTTTGTCGTTTTTTTTTTTTTTTGTTGTTGTTTTTGTGTTGAGTTGGCAAATATTAGAGTCACTTTAGCTTATTGGATTTTTATTTACAAAGAATTTAGACAAACATGAAGGTGATAATGTTGATTTCAGATCATAAGTATATATATTTTTTTTTTCTTTTTGTATATATATTTGCAAGAACATCCATTTAAAATTGTGCATTATCCATGTATAGTAATACAGGCAGTTTTTTTTTTTTTTTTTAAATAGAAAAAGATAGTTGGCTTTGGATCAGTAAAAATTTCACTGATTTATTCTTTCAAATTGTCACCTGCATTAATTATTCTTGAGTTGGAGTAGAAAGTGCATCACAGCCTGATACATTGCAGCTGATGCTTTAGATAGGAACAATAAATTTGGTTTCACAAAAGAGAATCACCAGGGGCATTAATTAATATCTGGAAGGAACTTGAGTATTTAAAGGACCCAGAGCATTGGTGTAGTCGTGCCAAACAGCATCATGAAATGCTAAGGGCCCTTTGAATGTCTCTTCTTTTTGTTTTGTTTATTGTAGCTTTTTGTTCATATGGGGGTCTTTGTCTTTGCTGCTTGTGTACTTTAACCATTGTGATATCAATTCTGTGTTGTTCATTTTTTGAAACTTTTTTTTTTTGTGAAATATCCATCGCAGTTTTCTATATGCCTTAATGTGTCTGCATACGGTGAATAAGAGACGTGAGAGGTACATAGGAAGATGTGTGTATGACTGTATGTTTAGGAAGAGAAAGAATGCAGAGGGAGAGAAGAAGAACAATAGAGGATTATTGTGACCAGCCCTATTACTTTTCTGTGCCAAACACAAGAGGTGTTGAACAAGCACGGTAAAAACGGGGGGGGGGGGGGGGGGGGAAGCCACCTTTCCAGTCTTTGCTTGAACTTATTTTATGAAAAATTAAAAAAAAAAATTCATGGAATGAGAAAAATGTTTTCTTCTTTTTGTCAAATGACAAGAAGTGTTTTAGTGGGTTTTTTTTTTGTTTTTTTCTCTGCACTGGCTTTCGAACATTTCTTGTGTCTGGCAAAGAGAAGTTTAAGCTGTTCAAAATGATCTCCCATTTATACTCAAAAGGGTTTTAGAAACATTAAGACAAAAGATATTTTATAGTGAGGCATGTAAAATGTTTTAGTCCTGTGTTATTTAAGACACAGGTAGTTTGTATCTATTTTCTTTATAGATTAGACTTAGAGATAGTGTTTAACTGTAAACATGATGAGCACAGCTGATTACTCATCGAAGTGTCGAAAAATGGGCAATGGAGATGCGTGTTCACAGGAAAGTAAATTTTTTTTTTTTTTTTTTTGAAAGTGAAATGTAAGAGCTGAGCCCATTTTTAGAAAGTGAAATGTAAGAATTTGGCCACAGACAGATCAGTGTGATGAAGGTTGTGCTTAGATACGTAATTCTAAGGTTGTACATCATTGAAATCTATTTTGTTTTGAACCACCAAAGTGTTGTGCATTTGTTTTTATTCACAGTATGTTATTACAAGTAATAACTGATCTCTGAACTGTGGTGATTCTAATAGTAGTCGATAGACACTGTGTGGAGCTGAAACCATATTATCACACTGTTCCTTCAGAAGTTGCGACTTCCTCCACCAGCTGTTAAGGCTATTGTGACATCTTTCTTTTGAGAATTTAAGTTTCAGGTTGTGTTTTACAGTCAGTACCTTCAGGGTCACTGTTATTTTGTTCATTGATAACTTGCAGTTGATTGGTACTTTAATCAAGCAAATGACATAGATTTGTTTTCAGAGACTGGACAATGAACGCAAGAGAATGAATGGATGAGCAGACAGTTTTATGACGTGGGTAAATTTTTTTTTTTTTTTCGAATGTATATTAGTTTCTTGTACATTTCAAGATTACCAGCAATATTATGTAAGTATATGAAGCAGAAACTGTCTGCCAAATTTGATTGCAATGAGATTATACGATGTAGTTTTGTTGTTCAGTATATCAACGTTTTAGTCTCATTTTGTTTTGACATTGACAGAGAATATATCATTCCCAGTTTGACCATAGGGCAGGAACTGAAAGTAGATCTTCATCGCATTATAGGGATCGTAATTTTAGGAAGGGGATATAGCATGTAGAGTCACAATTGCCTTGTGTCAGTTGTATTGCTCGGTGGTTTAATATGATTAATATCTCAATAATTAGTTTTACGTTTAATACTTGTGTGCCTGTGTATGCTAAGAGAAAGGAGGAGGAAAAGGTTACTATGTTTTTTTATTGTCTGAACAGCGCTGCATATCTTTCACTTGTACAAAGCCATGTATTTCTAGAGCTAAAGCAACATTATAAGAAGTAAAAATGTGTGTCTGTTGCAATAGTTTCTAACAAAGGATAACTTGATGCACAGTGTACTTTGCCACTGCACCCAAAACTGAAGAAATGTAAAAAACATGATGTATTTAAATACAATTAAAAGGAAATTAACACATTGTAAGAGTGTTGATCTTTTCTGTTTTGATACTGATGCATATGTTTCTCAGTGCTAACATAGACTCTGGTCTGGAAAGCACTGACATATATACGCTGCTAATGAAATTAATATGTGGATAGAACTTAGGCTGCGTGCTGATAAATGATGAAATCTGAATTGAACTGTGAAATGATGCAATTGAATGACGACACAAAACCAGTTTTCGTCAGCTCTTTGCATTTCTATTGAGTCAAATACAGCTCATTATACTGTTACAACTTTGTTTCATAACTCTAGATTTCTATAGAATATTTGCCTTTCGTTTTACTTGTGTGAGTGTGATGGCTTACAGTTATGAACATAGATGGATGTTGTCACGGTAAAAAAAAAAAACATTGAACTGGACAGCAACGCCTTTTGGTTTCATGTCTTCAGAACCTTGTTTTTGCTCTGTAGAGATGTGACAGGCACACTCTCAGAAAGAAACATTCATTTCTAGTCTTTCTTATTCAAAGTATGGTAACGGCTAGTATCTGTTCATTTACCTAAACGATTTCTAGATGCCATCAGATATATAGGAATAACAGAATCTTGGATTAGCCTCCCAGCAATGCGGAGATTTTTCTTTTGTGGAGTTCGGAGTATGCATTGGTTTCTCAAGAAATCCCTGTGGTTTCCAGACAATTTTGTTTTTTCTGTTTGTTATCTACAGAATCATTGATGAGAGAATTTGAACAACAAATAAATAAGTTGTCTCATCTACTGAATTCCTCCCTATATATTGTCATAAGGCAGTATAGAGAATATGTCTTGCGCCCAGAACAAATGAGTCGGAAGTCGCTATAGGCAACCGTGAGTTACAGCCATTTTTAACTGTTTTCTGACTCAGAAACCAAATTTTTTTTTTCAGGTTAGGAAAGGTTGAATTTTCATTTTGTGGAAAACATTAAAAATTTTGATATGTCATTCGGAAAATAGTTAAAAACAGCCATAACTTGAAGTCTCCGTGATGGACTTCCGACTCATTTGCCCTGGACGCGAGACACATTATATTTCCAAACTGATAGCTGAGAAGAATTCCTCTACAATTCTCATCTCCTTGTGACAGTCACACACACTAGTGTAACCCTTCTCCTCCCAGATTTGTACAATATCATAATATGTTCATGTACAGAGAAATGTAACCCTGAGTTATCTATCATTTATTGCAGAGATTATTTTTTATCCTTATACCTCAAGTGGTACTATTCAGACCAGAAAAAGTTGTGATGCTTCTTTGAATATTGCGTGTATTTGTGTACAAGGATTATAACTGTTATCAACGAATACTGACAGTGTTAACTGAACCATGCTTATGGTTTATGCTTGATTTATCAATTTTATCTAGCACTTTAGTTTTTAACTTCAGTTTTCTGATTCTGATTATTAGTATTATTCTTTTCATGAAGCTCAAAAAGTTTCCTGGCTTGATTAACATTGTTATTCAGTAAATGAAGGAATGGGGACTGTTTTTAACCGGCCTTGTTATTTCCCTTTGCCAGGCACAAGGAGTGTTTAACAAGCACCAATAGAGAGGGAACAAATTATTTTTACATTCTTTGTTTGAAACATACATTATTAAAAATTGCATTATTAAATAAAAACAAAAAAAACGCAAAAATTTCATTGTACTTTATAAGGAAACTGTTTTCTTCATATCAAAACAATTTTAGCCTAAAAACATTGTGACTAGTTATTCAAATGACAAGAAGAACAGTGAGTTTTTCCCTCTTTACACTGTTTTTCAACACTGCCTGTGTCCTGCAAAGGAAAGCCGGGTCAAAAACAATCCTCGTTGAGAATATGCGCAAGAGTGAAGAGATTAGTTGTGAATGTTATCAGATGCGTAGGCCTCACACACTATATTGCTTTGTTTTAATGGTAGTGTTTCATGTGAGCTACTACGATATTCTTGAGATAACAATTTCATTTGCTCATTGGTGATGAGATACCTCTTTTGTAGACAAGTGGTGGAGTCGCTTTATTTCATTTACCTTTGTCAGGTCATTATTAATAGCTAAGGTGTTGATGTCAACAATTTATTTTGGCATGTTTCACTATAGGTTAGGAGATAATAGTTAGAGTGTGGTTTGTCTGAAGTTAGCTGTGGGAATCGATAGGTCTCACTGAAATGGTAAATCACAGGGCAGAACAGCAGTGAATTTTTATTTCCAAACTATTGGTTTGCCATAACATTCAGCCTCTTGAGTTTTCGGCAGCGGTTTTGCCCTCTTTAACAGACAACATGCCATTGGTGACGTGTCGCCTTACATGCAGCAGGAAGAAAACAGGTGGTGGTTCAAACAATTGTCAGTTCATCAAGTTGAAAATTTGCTTTTAAATTCAGCATAACAAAATTAGCAAATTTTAGGGGTAATATCTCTCTTTTTTTTTTTAAATGATTTTTTTTTTTTTTGTAACATAGAAATTATCACAGAATCTAAAGGTCATTGCTCCCTGTTATTTGCCTAGTACTCAGCAGGGAGAGCTGTGTGGTGTGAATGTGTGGCGGAGAATGGCACAAAGTGCAGTTTTGCTGACAGTTTAATTTTGAGTTGGAACCAGTTAGTTTGTACTGCAAGTGTGTAGGACCCTTCATTTATAGAACAGACATCAGGAACATCGACCAATGTCATGGGAGTTGCAGATGAACAAAGCATGGTCATGGATGGATGTTAACTTTATTTGACATTGTATTTGTGTGTTGTATGCTAGCAAGCATGTCAAGATCTCTGACTTTCATCTGTTCAGCAGTCTGGTTGAGCAAAAATTAGTTATATTTTTGGAAAGATAACTTTCACCTTTTTTTGTTATACTTTTTTTTTTATCTTGTTTGAAGTTTTTATTCTTTTTTGTGTTTGTTGAATTGATTTTGTTGTTTACTCCTTTTCAACAAAGTTTTCAAGATGCCAACTTTTTATGCCATTTAACAGAAAATAGACAGGTATAGATTTAGATCAGCATCATAGTTACAGTGATATGGTATGTTTTTACATGTGTTTATTCCATGGAGTTTTGAGATTTTGGAATCAGAAATGGAAGCTATCTGTTCCTTTGTGTGTGTGCTGTTTGAATGATTTTGCTTTGTATACAGTCTGACAGGAACAAATTATAAAGTACTGTGAATGTATTGCTTAGATTACCTCGTTAAGGAACTTATATCATTGTTAACTGACCCAAAGACTTACAAAATCTGCAATTCTCTTGTCACCATATCTTTAGCTTTATCTCTTTCTTAGATGCTACTATTATTATTATAAAATGACAGTTACTTTTTTTCTCTCTCTCTTAAAAATGTGATTACATGGTACAAAAAAAATGTCATGTTGAAAGGTACCATTTTGTGTATCTATGTCCTAATGAAATTTGAAAGCAGCTAGTGAAAAGGACTCTGAACGGACGGTTTAGTTGAGCATGATTCATGATTGCCAGGTTCACTGTTGAATATCTCATAAAGGTGAGATTCCTGTCCATCATTTAGTTAAAAATTAAAAAAACAGTTTTCAATGATTGAAGCTATGATTTTTCTATTCATTTTGCTGAGTTTGTTAATATCATGCTTTGACATTATAAGAGGCCAAAAATGTATTTGGAATTACTAAGAGGCCAAATGTATTTGAAATTAGCTCACCTAGACTGTGTCATTCATGTAAGGCTAATCACAGATTGAGGTGCTATGGAAGTAAATGAGTACCTTATCAATCTTTTCTAGCCACATGGGGTAAAGCAGTGTAAAAAAAAACTGGAGTTTCAGCAGTAAGGTGTTTTACTTTAGACATTAGTCTTTATTTGTGGCAGATTCTTTAACCCAGATTTTGGCTTGGTAATTGTGATACTTTTTAGGTATCACTGTTCTCATGCATAGAGAAAATATATCAGAGAAAGGAGATATATCCAATTTTTTAGGGGAATTATTGAGTGATTGATATGATGGAATCTTGAATACATGCAATTGTTAATCATCACTGAATGTTTGATTCTGCCATTCATAAAACAGTCAAAAATAATGTCAATTCAGTGTAAGATTCTGCCCTGTGCCAGTAGAGAAAAATGGTAAATGAGTATGCCTGGCAGGGATAAGATAACTTGTCTGATCATCTTATAGAATGCATTTGCTCATGTTTTGTAGTTTCTGATAGTGGTATATCCTAGCTTGTAAACACAAGGACTGTCCGCAGATCACCTAAGAGATTTCATTCATGCTCAAGGATCTATCAGGATAGATGACCTTCTTTTTCTCTATTTGCAGAACAAATATGTGTAGTGTGGAGAATTTCTGAAACTGCCTGTATCACTCAATGGTCAACTATGGCCTGAGTTGTCTGTATCAGGTGAAAATCCTTATATTGTGATATAATGTTCGTCAACAAAGAGGAACAGGCAATAGAATCCAGCCGGTACAGTGTATATTTGCATACATGTACTGTACAGTGTTAGATGCCAGTGAGCTGCTTTTTGTCATGATCATCCCGGCACAACAATATTGCCCAAATAATTTTTTTAATGCTTTTCAAGAAACTTATTTTCCAGAAGTCCAAAATGTCATTTAGGTAGCCTGAAAAAGAAAACAAAAAAAAACCCCCAGTGAAACTTATGTCTTTTTCCTGTTTGAGACGAGGCCAGTACATTTATTAAGGCTTGGGGCAGTTGTGTGTTCGACTGTAACGGTACAGTCTGCTTAGAGTGGTCGTTGTGAGGAAGCCAGAGCTCACCGATATTATAATATTATTATATACGCTGTGGTTAAATGGCCGTCTTGGTCTCCCATCATGGGCTGTGATTTCCTATAGAAGTATTTGCTTACAGGGTCAAGGGAGATTGGCTCAGGTTCTGGGCCCAGTTCTTTATCTGTCAGTTTCTTTAGTATTTCGTTTTAGTTAGATAAATTTGGACAAATCCCATTTCCTCTAGTAGTGCAACTGAGGGAATGTGGTTGATGCTATAATTATAGTGAGTGAATGTTCCATTATTTTATATCATTGTTTCATCATTCTCTGCCTAGGACAGAGAAAATTGAAAGATGTCATCTTTCTTTTTTTTTTTTTTAATGTCTATAATATACCCAGAGCATATGCTTGCCATCTCGCTTTTTTTTTTTTTTTTTTAAATCACATCAAAATTTTGTTTTTTGGTTTTAAATTCTGAATAATACCCACATTATTCATTATTCAGTATGAACACATCAGAAATTTTTGTCCCAATTGTGGCATGGAAGTACGTATTTTTCATTTCAATACTGTATCACATGTATTATTAACAACTACATATAGCATGTATGTACATTTTGATGCTTAAATTTGCCTGCTGTTGCCTTAAGTTGTAAGTATACGTTTGTCTCTAGTAGCTTGTGTTCACATTTAAAAGAGCCTTTGAACTGTTTTCATCCTTTGTGTTTTAAATGTATTTTAAAGAAACCATTGACAGGACTCCTAATGTAATAGGGTCTTGTTGGTTTGACTGTTGCTGTCAGATCAGTGCAAAAATTTACCATTTAATAGATAGAAATGCAATTGCCATGTTAATTCTCTGAGCACAAGGTTATATTAATAGATTTGACATTTGAAGCCAAATACACAGTAATTATAATTTGTCTTGCACCCAGGGCAAATGAGTCAGAGGTTGCGCCGTTGAGTTCAAGTCACAGCTGTTTTTTTTTTTTTTTTACTATTTTCCAACTATGACACCAAAGTATTTCTTTTTCCAGGTTAAAAAAGGTTAAATTGCCATTTTGTGAAAAGAAGAAAAAATTTAGTATCTTTTCAGAAAGTAGTTAAAAATGACCAAAAACGGGCATATATCTTCAGTGCCTGCCGCGATTTCCGACTCATTGTCCTGGTCACAAGACATTTATACAGAGTATGCAATGTAGTGAAGTGGATGAGCAACATTATTGAAATATCACATTGCTCAGTGATGTGATCATACCATGAAAATGCATCAAACTCAAGATGTGAGGAGTGACCTACATGCATATAATGTGCAATGATAGAAATCTCATTTGAGCAAAGTTTTTACCACAGACAACCAAAGCTATGCCCAGATCATAAAATGTGTATTGTCCAGATGATAATTACAGCTCACTTACTAGTGGCAATGAAGTCTTTGGAAATTAAGTTATTTAAATTCAGACTCGAGCCTAAATTCACTTTATGTACCCTGTGCAACAATTGAGTGGCATGGCTTTGTGCTCAGAAAGTTAATTTGCAGGAATATTAGAATGAATATCATCAGGCACCAAATCAAACCTGCGATTTATGCTCTATCATTATAAAGCACTTTCCTTTTTTGGAATTTCAATCTGTCAATTCAGTTCAGGAAAATGACCATTCCACTGAAACTGAAATTGGCCTTGATTTGTTTAAAAATTTTGTAAATTTGAATCCAGATGAAGTTTAGATGAACACATCTAAAGGTTCTAGATCTTCTTCTGTCAGAGTGGCCAAATTTTACATTTGACTGGTGGATCCTTCATAGGTTTGTGTCAGTTGCCAGTGTATGGCCTACACAGTAAGGAAACAATGTACAGATCATACATTTTCTTCTCCCAGTTCAGTCACCCTGCATCCTTGCACTGGGAAGTCATGTACACTACCACACCTTCAAATGTTCTCAATGATAATAAATTATATTTGTTGATAAAGTTTGTCATTGTCACTGTCTTCTCTTCCATGCATGGTGAAATGTGGTCCTGTACCATTTCAAGTGACAGTCAGTGAGTGACCAAATGGGAGACCGCAGGCAATCTTTAATTGATCATTTTCAAAATAGTCTTAAAATCTTAAATTGTATCATTTTCAAAATAATCTGACAATCTTCAAATTAGTCTCACAATCTTTAATTGATCATTTTCAAAATGGTCTTACAACATTTTTGAAATGGTCTGACAATCTTTAATTGATCATTTCAGTATAGTCTGACAATCTTTAATTGATCATTTTCAGTATAGTGTGACAATTTTTAACTGCTCATTTTCAAAATAGTCTGACATTTTGTTAATCCAGAAATTACCTCAAGTTAATACAAGACTTTTCTAAATAACTACATGTTTTTTTTTATTGAGTTTTGGCCAGGTGGTGAGGAAATGTGAAACAAGCCCACAAGTCAGTGAAGCTATTACCCATTCTGATTTGTGCCAAACTGCAGAAACAAAAGATGGCACATTTTATTTTCACACATAGCTAGGTTGTTTACTCAAACTTTAGGCCTTCTTAGAAAAATCATTGTTGTGTTAGTGAGTTCGTGCATGAAAAAAGAAAAATGTCATTTTTTTTTTATGTAGAGCTATAAATGTCAGTTGAAAAGGAAAAAGTTTTCAGTTGTCCATCTGGGCCTAGTATTGCAAAGAGGAAGCATAGGCAAATAAAAAAGTTGCACCACAAGGTAAAGGCGAAACAATTTTGTATAATTGGCTCCCACAAAGGATTGTTG
>JBCAUA010000013.1:935338-952243 GCA_038406235.1 Peronia verruculata | reverse complement strand
CTATCTATCTATCTATCTATCTATCTATCTATCTATCTATCTATCTATCTATCTATCTATCTATCTATCTATTACTGGACACTATTTTTATCATTGCTGCAACATAGACCTCACTAGGCGAGCATGAAAGGCGGTCTCACAGTCTCTACCAGACACTAACTCTCTCAGTATCTCAACCATATAGACCATTGCTTATGGCTCAACTAAGACATTACCAGTTACGTGTTGCTCTAAGAATGTTTACTCACACCCAGAGTCTTTTACCTTCGCAGAGCCCAGCATGTACGGCACCGATGCATGCCCTGCTATGTTAACGCCACTACTTGTATAATCTTATTGAAAATCTGCACTTATCAGCCAGTGGAGGGCTCGGGAGTAATGAACGGGCATGCTAATGCAGCTCCTTGTCGACGAGCTTTGCCTGTCGAGATGTGAGCGTCGAGCTAACGCGCATGAGAATGAGCTCTGTACCATGAGCCGGAGCGGTCCTTCTCGGATATCTGTGGCGCCGGTTGTGGCGTTAGCCGCTGAAAACGCCGGCTTCTTTTCCGCTTATCCGGTCTAATTTATGACATGTTTGGATTTCGATTACATCCGGCCATGACTTGGAATCCTGTAGTAGAGGGGATCGGCCCGAAGAATTTAAGAAAGCTTGCAGCGATATGCACAGTTCTAGCCGTTGACTGGCATTCGAACCACACCCATCTAGTAGATCAAGGCATTAGTATGGGCTATAGCTCTTGTCCACGACAATCATGACATCTGTTTCTTATTTCATATGTAATGACATTTATCTTAAGGCTAGTAATAACAACAACAACAAATACATATATGCGAATGTGTGCATTCCCAGGAAAACGGGCATTAAATAGCCGTAGATATTCTTGCAAGATGCTGCTCCTGTTGATATAAACCCATCACAGCTGTTTTCCATTTGGGATAACACTATGGGCTTTTGTAACAACAACGATAATAAAAAGACCAAACATGCAAATATAAACAATACCAAGTAAATAGGAGTTAAATAGCTCTAATTATTGTTACATGACACTGCTCCTGTCGACACTTATCCATCACAGCTGTTTCTAATTGCACATGCAATACGTTTTTAATAATAAGAAATAACAACAACGTCAAAGATGCACATGTAAACAACAGTTTAGTTGGAATTAAATAGCTCTATGTATCTGTGACAAATTCTGTCACCGGAATACGAGCATAATGGCAACCGTTCTAATTTCCTCTCGTGTGATGGCTGTATGTATCTACAATAACGATAACAACATGCACGTGTATGCAACCAAAAGGTGAATATTAATCATAAATACTCATTGAGGAACAAGGATACTTTCCTAACTATCACTGGAAGCAAGTTAATTCCATTACGTAGTATAATGATTCTGAATTCTGGATGTATTGTGGCTGCCGTAGATAGTGACAGGACACAGTAAAAACGTCTACAATCACTAATTCTCGGTGTTTATTTGTATGAGGTTTCTTGATAGATGTGCTCCAAAAATAACTTGCACAGTGTTTTTTAGATTATGATCTGACTTTTCTTTTAATAAGGAGGACACGAAGAAACGTTTTAGAGAAAAAGATAAGAAATGGAATAAAATATTTTTTTTAAAAATGGAAAGCGAAACTTATCAAATCAGAACATATAAAACAGTTTCGTGCTCTGTGCTCCCTTTGTCTTGGCTTTCAAGACTGTGAAGCCGAAATTCTTCAAATGAGATACAACTATAAGTATGCAATAGTCCTACAGAACCTCCCTCCGGACTTCCAACTCTCTTAATGCGAAGTAATTCACCAAAGCCAGCACACAGCGTATTTATTTACTGGAGGTACCGGATCTAAATCATTGGAGAAGTGAAATGCTTGGCAGCTGTAACTGAATACATCAACAAAGGAAAGGAAGTTGTCCCGAAAGCGAAAACTCGCAGTCTTGTTGGCCACCGTAGTGAGACTGTGGATGATATATGTCAAAGCCACAAGCTTTGCACTGTAAACAATAGCAGGAAAACAAACCATCAGGCAAATGATTCGCCAGGAAATAATACTGTGTCCCTTTTGTAACGCATCACTTAGAAGTGACACTATATTGAAAATCATTAAATCATCAGTCAAATGATGCGTCAGAAAATAATACAGTGTCCCTTTAGTAACGCATCACTTAGAAGTGACACTATATTGAAAATCATTGTGTCCCAAAATATCTTTTGAGTTTTAAGAAATTCCTTCTTTTCATTTATAGAGCCATGTCGAGTTTCACTTTGCCTTTAATTCTGCAGTGAAGATCAAAACAATTTCAAACTCTCTGTAATCGTAACCCACTTAACTTTTGATGCAGATGAATAACACCAAGTTTCACTTCTTTCTTCTTTCATCCATCCTCTTGTACCATCTAGTGCAGGGGTGTCCAAACTGCGGCCAGCGGGTCCAGGTTTTATTGGCCCGCAGCAAATTCTACATAGACAGTGGAACACGCGTAAACCAAAATTATAGGGACCGGGCATATTATTTGGGTTTAAACATATTTCGGTTTATCCAAACTAGTATGGCGGAAGTTGTAAGAAAAGGCTAACAAACTCTGTGAAGTCACATTTCGCTGATAAGATAATGACTTACTTCCTTTTATTATTATTATTATTATTATTATTATTTATTATTATTATTATTTTAGGCTTCAGATGTATATTTCAATATAATGAGCGGCCCATATTTACCTTCACTGAAAGAACTTTGGTCACCCGTGGTCAAAGATAGTAGAATAACTATTCTACTATCTTTGCCCGTAGTCTAGAACGTCGAGAGAAAGAGTGTCTAGCAAGCTGGACGGCCTGGCTGGATGGGATGTTAGGAGGTGGGGAGGGGGGGGGGAGTCTTCAGGGTTTCTTTTACGTCAGGTTTCACTCTCTACCGAATTCTTAAATTATGCAACGAAAATCAGAGCAATTATCAGAATCTGTTTGTTGCAGATCCAATTTGTGTTCAGTTTCACACCATCATCCGCTTTAGATTCAGTGCTCTCTTTCGCTGGATGTGAGCAGAAACTGGCCAAAACCTTCTCTCTGGCCCTGCCTCTGATTTATGTGAGTACATGATCGTTACAAGGGCGCGTGTGCATAGCGTGATGTAATTGTTGGAGGGGAAGACGCCGATTTATGTCTCCCTGGTTAGGGCCCATCCCGCGCCACAGGCGGCCCGAACATGCTAATGAAACAAGTGACCCCGAAAATTGCATGGTTTTCCATCTCCAGTTAGTCTGTGGTTTATGATCCTGGTCTACTCATTTGTTTCACACCGAGACCGTGGAGATAGTCAATTTTCACCGAAAAATCGAGTTTCGTTAAATATGACTGTTTTCTGTGAATGTCAAGGATTCATGGACTTGTCGTGAAACCCCAAAATGAGATAAATAAATCAAATCCTACACACTGAATGCCTTTGCAAGTGATCAAAACCCAAGCTAGTGTTTTATTATTGTTTACTACGGTCGAGATAACCACCTCGACAGGGGGTTGAAAAAGCTTACCAAACCCGTAACCGTAACCAAATGCAGGATATACAAATATTGCCGCTGTTTAGTAATGTCACGCGAGACAAGAAATTACAGAAACTCGTAATTTTAGAGTGTTTGCATGCATGTGTCGTTGTGCTAGAAATGATTATTGAGTAAGAATTTATTGCCGTTGTTTATTTCTACAATGCTTAAGTTAAGAAAAATTGCTGCTGGATTGCTAAAAAAAAAAAAAAAAACGTTTCCTTTCACTGCTCTCTCGAATTTTCGTTCTGAATCCACCTTCCATAATTTTGTGCCTATTTATTTGTTTATTGTTAATCCCTCCGTCTTCTCCGAATTATCGTAATTAATGTGCTGAATGAGCTGGCAACATGTTTTTTTTTTTTTTTAGACGATGTGAAATGGAACAAATGAAGCAATTCTGACATGTCCAACAATGGATGAAAAGCTTTTGAATGACGTTTGTTTATTAGCATTGTGATGTTGTAACACAATTTTTCTGACAATCGATCTCAATGAGAAAGGACGTACATGTAAATAAAACCGTAAACCGGTATTTTCGTTATCTAAATGCCACTTGATATATATAGATCTGTTTCTATTTTAAGTGTTTGTAATCTTCTATTTGTAAGTGTGCCATGAAATTCAGCATTATTCAGGAATAGGGGTTTATTAAAACTCTGGTGTTCCTAGGTCAGGTGATAGATTTGCATTAACAACAGCGTATATGACTTACTCTGCTCAGTGTGAATCATCACTCGTTGCTTCTCACCATCTTTGTCAAAATTTTATATATCAAAATTACTAAAAGTTCTAGTGAATCCGAAAGGAACATACAGATAAATAGTCTCATCGCAACCATTCATGGAGACCTGACCATATTCCACCTGCTGTCCCAGAGGAATGGTCGGGAGGGATAAAAAAGAAAAAAAAAAAAAATAATAATTCCCATCTTTTCCCCCTCCTTTCTGTTCCCTGTCCTCGCTCGTCCAATGCTCTTTGCCTTCGCCAACATCACGAAAGACGTTCAAAACTATTGATTCGGGACCGCTAATATCTCCAGAGAGGGAGGGAAAGTCCTCTCCTCTTTACTTCACACCATCAGAGTTTTCAAATTAACGAATCTGTTGCTCTTTGTTCGAGACCCCTCCAGCCTGTCCCCAGCCGACATCCCCAGCGGAATCACAATCAATGGATCCATTTAAGGGGCTGTGTCTTTAAAATTATGAATCACCATTCTGATGGGTCCAGATCCGTGGGGGGCTCCCAGCAAACTCAATCCGTCGCGGTGGATGCGTTTCGGGGCATGGCCCTCTCTCTCATTAACTGGGTTTTCTTTAATCGGGGCTCTCGTTGACGATAACGTCACCTAGATCGCTTTGTAGCAATGTTATCTTAAAGACTTGTTCTCTTCCCGTTTAAATGAAGCTGACTTTTCAAAGGCAATTATTAATCAACCACGTCATATCATACGGAGTTCAGTTTTGCAGCTTTGATTTGCCTCGGGCTTTCCTTTCTTTTTTTATTTCTCTGCTTAGTATTTTAGAGTAATTTTCAAGAATCCTCTAAGGGGTTACCCAATATCGATACCTGCATACAGAATTTCAAAATGTAAAGGTACTTTTTAAAAACTCTCATTCCGTGAACGCTTCTGTGAGTGCGATCGATAGGCAGCGATTTAAATTATTTCCAGGAGGCAAAACACAGGAGCTAAGGTTAGCTGAGAATCTTGCGCTTGATCGCAGCAGGGAGAGTCTCTTTTATGCTTTCATCCGTGGAGTTTTCATTCCGTCGATACACAAAAACAGCGTCAGGAAAAACCAAAGTTGAAACAAAAACAACACTATCTCGAAGGAAGGAAACAGTTTTAATATTAGCAAGATTTCTCACGTGCATTACGCTTCTTTGGTTTTGTTGGCCGTATTAGAGTTAAACAGTGATGTGTGTGTAGACTATAACAAAAGAGATTTAATTATCGTCTATTTTAATGACGTTTGTTTTAAAGCAAATTAAAACAACAACAACAACAAACAAAACCACTCGTCAAATCACCAAAGGAAATGAGGATGTTATGCCTCACCCTAAAAAGAATAATGTTATATTAATATGTGATAAAAAATGTTGAAATAGTAGCTTTATCATTGAATCAATTACAGTGTTTAAAGGAATAGAAATAGTTCGACCGATCGACTGATGGTCAAATGATATTGAGAAATTTAGGCTGATGTGCATACCGGTATTGGGTTGAGATTAATCAAGTGTTTGTGTGAAATGAACGCCAGTCTTGCAGATCAAGGTGTGAAACAGAGGTGGAGAAATTTATTCATGCAGTGATTGAACAGTCGGGTTAAGCGGATTCTCCATTAGTAGGGATGCGGTCTCGCCATCTCGCCAACGTTTTATAAGTGCGTACAATCACAGCGTGTGATGATGAGCAACAGAGATGCATGTTTACCCTGGCTATGACCCTCCCTGTGAGCTGGCTGGCCGTGGTTGGGGAATTCAACGATCTGCATGCCACGCACTCCCATCTGCCATACGTATTCTGGAAACAGCCAGATGTCTGTATGTCCAGGAAGGAGCCAACACATGATGGCATTCTTTAATGTTTGCAAGTCTAATAAGAGAAAGAGCTGAGAGCCACAAAGAGGAAAAGACAGAATAAAACCAAAGAAAAACTAAACAAAAAGAGACACATCAGACTAACACAATTACACTGTTCTTCATTTGAAGATCATGTAAAAGCCCGTGCCCTTCAAACATCGGTAGATTTAGTATCGATAGACAAGAGGAACAAGACAGGATAGTCCACTGTCTGACAGAGGTACAAATGCTGATGAATTCGCAAGGCAGGAGTGTCCGGCTTTATACTTCAACAGGAAAATAAACTATTTCGTCTACCATCAATTTATCTGCTGCCCTCTATTTCTGTCTTTTTTTTTTTTTTTAAATAATAAATGTAATTCGAATTTTACATTCCAGTGCACGATTATTTTCATGCCAACAAACATGCATCCCTGGGAAAGAGAATGAGTTCGGGGCTATAAGGGCTGGAAGTTCGTAATATCTCAGTTGTCCCCTATGTCCTACCCATTTACTGCTGTCTTGGGTGTCTTCATTTGGCCGAGTCTTCCCATGGAACCTTCCAGAAATTGCTGTCCTGCCTAGGTGCAAAGTGACCCTATGCCGTACTTAACCCTGTATTAGCGTTATGTGTTTAATACGTTTTAAAGAATGGCTTCACAAGACTGAAAGCCGGGAACATGTTGAGTGTTTTGAGTAAAGAAATGACTGTAAAACATAGACGTTTAGTATAAGCAAGTATTCAGTTAGCACAGAATGATCTGAAGAGAGGATTATAGAAATTCAAAGCTTGTCTTAGGACATTGTTTAAACCTGCCCCGAAGTATTGATCTCTATTGGGCAGCAAGCCATTCGCGATGTCCAAAGTATACCTGTGAATAAGCATTATATTTACCTGGACATTTCGCATATAGAGTGCCATACAACTCTATAATAATTAAACTTTAATCATAAGACACAAATAACAATTATCATTTCAGTGTCAGAATTTTACCATAATTTATATTTTACGGTTGCTTCTGGTTTCTTCATGCTGCTTAGGAAACACTTGAATCGACAGCGGTCTTTAGATTTTAAGCCTATGCTTGTTTCTCAAAATATTCACCTCCACTGATGTAGCTCAGGAAATCCCCCCCCCCCCCCCCATATTTTTGTGATATTTTATCTGTTGCTGCATTTTATACTAGCAAGATGATTTTTTTTTTTTACGATCTTCTTTCCTACATATTCCCAGGCCTCATCTTCACAAACATACGCCTAAATATTGGGTGGTCTTTAGCTTCAAATAGACAGGCTTCACATAACGTAGAACAACTTGAATGAAGCTGGAAAGATAAAGAGGAAGAGGAAGAAAAAGTTGTTCATTGGGAAAGATGCAAATTACCCCCCAAAACCACTTTATTCTCAGAAGAGGCTGTTATCGTAAACAGCTATAAATACGAGACAAATAAACAAATAAACTTGTTTCCTTTCAATGTAATGGCTCCATCTCAGGAGCGTTTCATTTCTGTTCTTTTTCTTCTTCTTATCTTTTTCTTTCTTTCGTTTTAATCAGGCATGGAAAGAATGGAGAAAGATGTCAAATAAACTAGGACAGTTAATGGATAGCCTGTCAGAAATTGGTTGCTAAATATCCGAAGCCTTTTCTGTTCATGGGTCTATAATCTCAAGTTGCACTTTTCTAATTAAAATTTCATAGCTTTGATTGCGGCGATAGACACGATACAGTAGCTGGCATTAAGGCAAACTGAACAGAACCTTTGCTGGGAAAAACCAATTCATCAGCATGTCCTCGGCGTGCCTCTTATCGACTCCAGCAGTTTGTAAACAAAAGCTGTGTGACTTTGATTTGTCCACGTTATCAGGGAATTTGTGCGAGGAACTGTGTCAAACCCTAACGCCTGGAGCGTCACATAGATCACTTTTGTCCTCTATCTCATCCATCATAATGTTTGGCCAGGGCACCGAGCCTTGTAGGTACTTTTGGAACCATCAATGATTTAAACACAACCAGCCTACAGCAATCTGCTTAATGGGTCTATTATCATTTCTCAGACCTGGTCCGTGGGCTATTTGCTTGTGTTTGTGGTGCTGATAGCCGGGTGTGTTTCTGTGCCAGTCTGTTGGTATGTTTGTGTGGTGTAAATGTGTGGGTGAATGTGGGTGGGAGGGGTTTGTTTATTTTGAGCGTATTTGTGGCTGTCACCAGCGACGAACGAAGAAGCCTTGTTAGTAAATATTTGGAAGCTTTTAATGCATCAAAGAGAACCTTTTCAAATACCAGAGAAACAGTCTTGTACGGCGCGCTCAAAGGAAGGAGGGAAAAATAGCGTCATTTGCGAGTCTTCGTGCTTGGAGCGATTTACCACCGCTTATGGAGTCCAGAACAGGGTTTTTTGCTTTGATCTGGTTAGTGGAGCAAGTTGTTTTTTTCAAATGTTCATTTCCAGAGCATGTTCCAAAATCTTGATTCTGTCTTTGGGTCGGAGAGGGGATGAGGAGGTACTGACTGCATACGCCGCCAAGTGACTGTTTAGAAGCGAAAAAGATTTTGGACAGAAATGTGTGAAAAATGTCTGGAGACGAATCTCTGGGATAACAGATCTGGAAGAAAGAGGACATGGTTTTTCTGAAAGGGAAGAGGTGTTCAAGAGTAATGGTGAAGAAAGAAAGAGAGAGAGAGAGAGAGAAGATGGTGGAGATCTCGTGTGTCATTTCAAGCGATTCCAGATACAATTTTGAATGGACATTGGAGAGGGTGTATCTACGACTGTAGAATCTATTTGAAACCAACATAAACAGCACCTGAGGTAGGAACCAATTTCTGTACTCCAGGACCGTAGAATGAAAAACTACAAGTGTTAAACTATCCAGGCTTAACAGCTTGAAGTGCTGTAACCACTGGTTGAAGATGAAACAGAAATAAGAACTGACAAGAAAAAGAAGAAGGGGGGGGGGGAATAAAGAGCTCTGAAAGAAAGAAAGAAAGAGAAAGGAATACATTCATGCTCCTGGGTTTCAATTGGTTTTGAATTTGGCCGTATTTTGTGTGGGTAGTGCTTCGATTTTTCCTCCTGCCCGCCAGATGTGGGAGGTTGGAGATAGTTTGTGCCCAAGCGGTAACCAGTCTCGACAGCTTAACAAATTAAAGCTCCCACCTTCCTTTATAAGAGCTCCTACTTCATCCGCTAACCCCAATTGTTGCAGACAGTTCAAGTAGAAAATTGCATCTGTGTCTGTAAGCGATCATCGCCATTATCATTTGAGACAAGAATATTATTTTTCTTCTATTCCGATTGTTCTTTCTTCTGTATAATACCGCCCACTGTTTATCTGCATTATTTTCTTTTGTTGTTGTTGTTGTTGTTATTATTATTATTGCCCTAGCTGAGATTTTTCTCCCTTGCATGCGGTTAACTTCGCAGATTTATTATCCCACTCGCTTTTCAAGACATTTATTGTACTTTTCTCCAATTTCATTCCGCACTTTTAGTGTTTTCTCTTTACTTTTTCCCTCAAAGATGTGTTGTTGTTTTCTTTTCCTCCGTTTTATATATATTTATATATTTTCCCTCAAGCCAAACCCACACAAACATCTCAGGATTTCTGCTTATACATGAACTCCTCACTTTCATCCGTCCTACGCATCTGTTTTTTTCTCAAGCCTACAATCTGCGACCCCTTCTCTTACTGTAGGTTGATGTATGATATAATACCTCTAGGTAAATGTACTTTTCTTACACTTTATCATCTTTTTTTTTTTCATCTTGATTAACATTGTAAAACAGTTTGGCCAGTCATAAAGAAAAAAAAAAATTTACGATTCATGTTATGATATACATCATGGGTTGATCTTAAAACAGGTATGGATTCCCTGATAAAATTTATTCACATCGTATTTGCTATGGCGAGTAGTTGTTTGATTATGCGCTGTAATTTCAAAAGACCAGGCCAGAGAGTGACTTGCAGGTAGGATATCAGTCGTTATACAGAAAAGGTGGTTTTACAAGCAGTACTTTCCATCGCATAATCGGAGATCGTTTTGACCATTCCTATTTCTCCCCTTTGCCAGACATAAAAGGTGCTGGACAAGAATTTTAAAGAACCGAAAACCACCCTTTGCGCCCTGTGCTTGAAACTTACGTCATGTAAAATTCCCCAAAAAATCATGGTAGAAGGAAAACGCTTTCTTTTCATTACCATTTTAAAATATCTTTAGAGTGATAGAAAGTAGAGTGAGTTGTTTTTGTTTTTTTTTTTCATCACCCTGCTTGTAAAACACCTCTTATGTCTGGTAAAGTAAGGCTGGTCACAACGACCTCCCATTGTTTGGATGAATGGCTATCTAATTTAGTACAGTGAGCTAGAAGGAGAACTGTAACAAATTCATGATAAAATATCTTACAATCATCACTCTACATATATTACGTGTCTTTTGTTCAGTAATTGATAATCGTTTGTGCATATCACATTGGCACTGTCGGATGGCCATTGTAAGTCCGGAGAAGACCAAAAGCGAGGGCAATGACAGTAGAGTAACTCGGCCATTTTTGACCGAGTGTTTTAAAAATTAAAGGAAGGAATGAGTCAGATTCACAACAAAGTAGGTTAATAATGTGATCCTGAGCGAAGGAGTAGTTGTTCTTTAAGCATCGCTGTGAATCCACAAGGAGCTTTACTGATATCGTCTTTGCATGGCAAAATAATATTGTAGCACCAACTGGCTCAATTTTTGTGAGCCATGAGGAATCCAGACCCATGCATTTAGAGTATGGAGAGACAGTTTATCAAATCTATATAGGAGTATATTAGTAATTTTATCTTACGCACAATAGATATCATTATCGTTTGTTTGTTTGTTTGTTTGTTTGTTTGTGTTGGGATTTAACGGCACATCAGTACGATCACGACTATATTGTGCCAAACACGGTAAGAAGATACCATTAAATCCAGAGCCTAATGACAGCAGTGGATGGCTCTCTGGCTCAGTATTTAGATATTGAGAGCACAGAGCTGAGTATTTAGAGAGTGAGGGAAGAAGAGACGGGTGTTAGTCAGAACCACATGGCATTTCGGATTAAGCCCAAAACCGCACTGCGCCTGGAACTGGCGACCTCTTATCGTTGATTGGCTGATTCAGATTATTCAAGAAAGCATCTTGGATGTAAGGACAATTAGCGGGCTGGGATGAATCATTATGGCGTCGCCTTTCTCTAGTGTGTGTGTTCCACAGGACGCGTGCATGCTTTAGGGCTGGGGAGGGACTCTTTGGGTGGACAGTGAGTTTTGTCCTGAGACCTCAAACAGCTGTCGGTAACGTGGAGCCATCAGCCCTCAAGAATTTGCGAACTTACGAATTTGGAAAGAGCCCAAAAGTTTTGATTTTCTCATAGCTTTATTAAATCACTTAGGCATTAAAGATCAATACTCTGTAACCATTAGGATCCGTTCTGAAGACAAATAAGTTGTTCTCGTTGGGAAAAATATTTTTTTAAAAATCACACCACCAGTTTCCTCTCGGTGTTCTAACCACTCCTGGCTCTACACATATAAGCCGAAAATTTCTCAGTAAACGTCAGTCCAAAACCTGATGATGGCGTAAAACGCCAAAACTTTGTGCATAGTTTTGTTGATAACATCAACGTCCGCAGCATAGTGGTTTCACAAGAGAATTTTCTTCATTTCTTATGCATGAAAATGCTGCTCAAAAGAAATATAAACTCCTTTAATACAGCCGTTATGTTAAACGTACCCCAAACTTAAGACTTTAATTTCTACATGACGGTTTCAGTTCTCAGTGCACCAAATAGGAAATGAGTTTTCAGGCGTGTCAAAATAAAGGTCACTCCGTGTTCATTGCAAATAAGAAGTCTAGCTTTACCTTATGATTTATAGAATGACATTCATTTCATCCTTTGATGTGTGCACCGATAATGGAAACAAGGTTTTGTTTGTTTGTTAGTTTGTTTGTTTTTCCGTGTTTAAAAATCAGTTACGAAATTCGGCCACCAGACCCTTTGTGATGCCACTACCCTTTTCTCACTTTGAATAATGCAAGTATGTATTTGGATAGCCTTCTGTGTTTGTCGGATACGGGACAGCTCCAGGCCACTTTGACTTTTCTGACATACTTTGAAAAAACAGTTTTGCCCTGAAAGCGTCTGTTGAACTTGATGGCCATTTGTTTCATTCTGTGATCTCCTGGATAAGCAGACAGCGAGAAAAATGAAAAATGGTGTTAGAGGAACATGGTGTTAGAGTGGGTTGCCTGTCTTAATTTAATATTGTCGAAAGTCTTTTTTGAATAGGTAAAGGTTTAGGGGAATGTTAAGTTATGCTAGGTTAGGATTAGAGTACGGATAAGGCTTAGGATTAGGGCTTGAGAAAAGGTTAAGAAAAGGGTTAGAGTAGGTTAGAGTTAAGGTTAGAATTAGGGCTAGAATTAGGGTTAGGAATAGGCGGAGAAACAATCAAGTTATGAAAAAAGAATGTGTTTTGTCGCAGACCCCTTAGTTTATTCCTATTCATTTTTTTTTTAACAAAGCAGTTCCTGCACTGGATGATCCGCCTATTTTCTCCTCTGTCACGAAGACTTTGTAGTCAAGTTGGATCACATTTCTTGTTGGCCAGAGACTTCCATGACACAAACGCATTATGCTGTCTCTTATGTCTGCAGTTTTGTATACCGAGCGTTTTGTGTGATAAGGTCAGCGATGCCTTTTGTAAGAAGCTGCTGTTATTCTTCCTCAGGGCATTGAAAATGTCAGACTTGTCATCGCAATACGGAATATATTGAACTGTCTCAGACATCCAGTCTCGCCTTCCACCAAGTAATAGTAAATAACAATGATGAGAAAAAAAGAGGAGGAGGGAGATAAAGAAGGATAATTGATAAAGAGAGAAAGAAAAAAAAGAGAAAGAGGAGAATAAACAAGGAGAACTGATAAAGAGAGAAAGAAAAAGAGGGAGATAAACAAGGAGAAGTGATAAAGAGAGAACGACAAAGAGGAAGAGAGGGATAAACAAGGAGAAACGATAAAGAGAGAAAGAGGAGGAGGAGGATAAACATGGAGAAGTGATAAAGAGAGAGAAAAAAAGAGGAAGATCAGAAAGAAGAAGAACAAAAACAACAATAAAGAAAGAGACAGAGGATTAAGAAAAACAGGAAGAAAACAAGAAAGAGACGAGAAGGCAAAGAATAAGAGAGATAGTGAAAAAAAAAAAAAAAAGGAAAGAGGAAGAGTCAAAAGAAATCAAAGAGAAAGATAAGGAGAAGAAGAAGAAGAGGAACAGGGAGAGTAACATGGAAAGAAGGAGGAAGATAAAGAATACGAGGTAGAAGAAGAAGAATAGCAGAAAGTCTAACAAGAAGACGATGAGGAAGAAGAAGAAGAAGGAAAAGAAGAATAACATGAAAACGAGGAGGATGATAAAGAATAGGAGAAAGAGGAAGAATAGCAAGCAAAAAGTAACAAAACAATAGGAGTAACAGAAAGGAGGGAAAAAAGTAAAAGGGCAAGAGGAAGTAGTCGAGGGAGTGAAAGAAGACGAAGAAGAAGATTACAAAGAAAACAAGGAAAAGAAATAAGACAAAGAAAGGAAAGAACAACAGGAAGAATAGCAAGAAGCTTAACAATAATGAAAAAAAGGAATAACAGCAATAAATTGTAATAATATACAAAATATAGACGATAAACAAAAAAAAAAAAAAAACAAAACGTAACAAAAATACACAGATCGAAAGAATCCAAACGCTTGAACACAGAAAACACATAATTCACTCCAAAAATGACTTTTGTGACATTCAGTAGGTCTAAGATTCCGAAAGGCCAGGCAGTGGACGACTCGGAGTACGGCGGGGAAAAAAAATGGTTGCTGCATCGGAATTAATCCTACACAAGGCCGGTAATTGGCCTTAGTAAAGACGATTTCTCTCCCTTTTGGTAACTCGCTGTTTAGATTGATTTCCAAAAGAGTTTGTCCAGCATCTCGTGCTGGGCAGGAGGGCTGAGGGCTAGGTCTAGAGTGGAACTGAGGGGCGTGGCCCAGGGTATTAGTACTGGGAGGGGGGGAGGGGACAGGACAGTATCTGAACTCTTGCACTTGGGGTTTTCAGGGGGGTTTGAGAGGGGCAAGAGGGGGGGGGGGTGGTCTAAAGTAGCTCTCTGTATCTGTCTTCATCTCAGGAACCCGGGTTTGGGGAGGAGGGAGCCGAAGGAGAGAAAAGAAATAGAAAGACAGAGAGAAGGAAAGAAGGACGAGAAGGAGAAAGAAAGAGGACGAAAATGCGAGAAAAAAGGAGAATGGAGTGATAAAATCAGGGAGAGAGAGAGGGGTGGGAGGTGAGGGTGGGGTCAGTTCAATGCCTAGTCACTGTTCCTTTGGAGATTTTGCAGTGGATTTTGTGTATGTGTGTGTGTTTATGTGCGTGTATGTGTGTGTGTGTGTGTGTGTGAGATTGTGTGTGTGTGTGTGTGTGTGTGTGTGTTCCAGAAAAAGAATGACTATTTGAGGAGGAGGGGGGATTCAAGGAGGAGGGGGGATTCAAGCGAGGTTAAGGGGGTGGAGCTGGGGGGGGGGGGAACTAATTGGGAGGGAGTCTCGGACACTCACTTGTGTTTCTATCACATAGGGAGACTTTAAAGTGAATTCTTTGTTCTTTCTTTCATTCCCTCAAGAACAACGCACGGATGTAATTGGATAGATAGACAAAGGGAGAATTAAGTGATGGGTGGAAATAAGAGAGGAGAAATCGAAGAGGGAGAGATAGGGGGAGGGATAATGGATGGGAAAGGAAAGAGAGTGAGAGAAAAATGGACCTATCCGGAAAGAAAGAGATGGTGGTACTGGATGAAGGAGGAGGGATGAAAAGAAGGAGGGAAAAAAGTGGACAGAGAGAAGGGCAGAGACAAGGAAATATGGACGGACTAGAGAAAGGAATGTGGATAGGGACAGAGAAATTTAGTAAGTGAGTGAGGGGGAGGGGCGGGGGAGATTAAAAGATGAATAAACGAAAGTAGAGAAAGAGAGAGTGAGAGATGGTGTGCTAGAAAACAAACATGAGAGAATGAACGACGTGAGGAAAAGAGAACCAAAAAAAAAAAAAAAAGGAAGAGAAATGTGAAAGAGGTTAAAGGATGGAAAGAGGAGAGAAAAGTGCAGAGATATCCAGAAAGATAGAGAGAAAGCGGAGGGGAAGAGAAAGAAAGAAGGAGAGAGATGTGACAAAAGCACAACATGGAATCCAAGGAAATGAGTCACAGGCCATGATTATGTATGCTAGTGTTCTTTCTTCCAATTCTATCGTAAGGAATTTCTTTTGCACCTCGCGCGTCTCATTCATCTCTCTCTCTCTCTCTCTCTCTCTCTTTCTCTCTCTCTCTCTTTCTCTCTCTCTTTCTCTTTCTCTCTCTCTCTTCATTTTCACTTCAGCTTCTCCTCGTTCTTCGGTTTCCTTTTCCATCCTGCACTGTCTGTTCCCGTGAATTTGTTTGCAAATTTCACCCCTTTTTTAAATGAAATTTTCCTTAAATGTTTCACGGAGCAAATGGAATTCTGCCTTTTTTTTTTGCTTTTAATCTGATTTTTCTCCGGTTCATTTGGCCTCTCCTCACACCTCTCTGTCCCTCTCTGTCTCTCTTTATCACTGATGTCTCTCTCTCTCTCTCTCTCTCTCTCTCTCTCTCTGCAATCCCTTAATGGGTAAACTCATCCCATCCCTCTCTCCACCCTCTCTCTCTCTCTCTCTCTCTCTTTCTCTCTACTCCCTCATCATTTCACCTCCAGAGCTTCTGTTTAATTCTTGTCTGTCCCTCTTTATAAGGCTTTCTCTTCCATTTATTTTCTTACATTTCTCTCTATGCTCCTCTTGTAACTTCCAGTTGTACCTCTATGCTATCCTCACACCTCCTTCTTTCCCCATACTCTTTGACGAATTCTGATAATTATCTTTCTGTGTGCCTCTCTGTCTGTCTGATTGTCTGTCTCGTTATTGAACTGTCTGTCTATCTGTTTGTCTGTCTATCTGCCGCTCTGTTCTTCTTTCTCTTTCTCTTTCAATTCAAGCAGTGTTTTCTCATCTCCATTTTCCTTTACCGTGTTCGCCCACTGTTTCACTCGCTCTCTCTCTCTATCTCTCTCTCTCTCCTTCTCATTCTCGCCGTCCCTCTCGCTCTTTCTTTCATTCTCCCTCTTTCTCTTTCTCTCTATCTCTATTTCTTTTAGTCTTTCTCTTTTTCTTTGTTTCTCTCTGTCGTTCACCTTCACCCGCTCTCATTCTCGCTGCTCCTCTCTCCCCCTTTCTGTCATTCTCTCTCTCTCTCTCTCTCTCCCTCTCTGTCATTCCCTTCCCTTTCTCCTTTATTCCTGTCCCACTCCAGCATGGCCCAGACTGTTACGACTAAGAGCTTGCCTGTGACAGATCATGCCCGCTGGAAGCCGACCAGACAATTGAATTTGGCCAGCATCCTCTCTCCATGATAACTAGCACACGACACAAGGTGGACATGTACAGTCGGTCTTCTCAGCCTACATGCTGAAGCCAAACGTATTATAGAATTTTGGCGTTCACCGTTTAAATATATTTTAAAAAAATGGAAAATTTCATCTATATATAAATGTATTAACATCTTTATCTACATATCCGTCTACGCTATGTCTATATCTGTATCGATCCATGTATATCTACCTATCTCCTTACCTCCTCATCTACACACTTACTTATGTATCTATCTATCTATCTATCTATCTATCTATCTATCTATCTATCTATCTATCTATCTATCTATCTATCTATC
>JBCAUA010000013.1:886714-922752 GCA_038406235.1 Peronia verruculata | reverse complement strand
TATCTATCTATCTATCTATCTATCTATCTGTCTGTCTGTCTGTCTGTCTGTCTGTCTGTCTGTCTGTCTGTCTATCTGTCTGTCTGTCTGTCTGTCTGTCTGTTTGTCGTCTGTCTGTTTGTCTGTCTGTCTGTCCCCTTCACTGTCTGTCCATCCAGCTGCCTGACTTCATGCTTATTTTTTTTTTTTTTTTGCTGTTATTGAAAACAGACCGGCTCCATTTTGCTGGCTTATAATAAAACCTTTCACAATTTAAAAAGCGCGTCCATCTGCCCATTATGCTCAAATACTTCACCAACACGTCAAATTCTTTAATATTCTAGACGGCATTGAACATTTTTACTGTCTCCCTATGAAGCCGTTTTCTTAATGTTTAAGCTCCAAATCGGTTCATCAAGGTTTGGGCTTTAAAAACTACACTTTATTTCCTCGGGGGTTCCGGCAGATGCTGTGCAGGCCTGTCAGCGCTTCGTCAAGAAGATGGATCTGAGAATGAATTATTGCATTTGCTGACTGCCAGGAGCCCATCCACTCATATGGCAAAGAGAAAATGCCGTGATAATGAAATGATAGAAACGGGGAAGAAGAGTAGAGTAATTAGACGAGATAAGAATATAGAGACAGAAAATGGAAAGAAATTAGGGAGAAGGAAGAGACAGAGGAACGAAAAAAAAGAAAAAAAAAAAAAAAGAAAATGAATGAATGACATAGACAAAGAAAAACAGAGGAGGAAAGAGAAAACAAAAGCAAGACAATAAGTCTCTCTGCCAATCTTTTGTCTTTACCTGCCAATCTGTTTATCTATCCATCTGTCTATCTTATCTACATGTCTGTCTGTCTGTTTATCTGTCTCTCTGCCGTTTGTTCATCAGTCTGTCCCCATAAAAACGAGCTATATAGCGTACGGAGCGAAAAGGATATTTTGAAGATATGCATTGGTTGTGTAAGGATGAAACGTAGTGGGGAAAGTCTGCTGGCAAGGATAGGATACAACAATCTGTATCACAGGGCCCAAAAATTGCCCGGAATGTCTTCATTGATAGGAGCTCATTATCCCCTACTCTCATGCTAGGTGGCGGCCCTCCATTACACGCGTGCATCTGGTACTCTGCCTGTCTCTATTAATCTTTGAGTGGTGTATGCGGATGAAGAGCAGAGAGTCTCCCAAATCGGAGATCCCCAGAGCTTTCAGCTAATGCTCACGGCTTGTTCTGACTCCCTTCTGCGGTTATGGCTGAAAAAGTAGCAATGATCTTGTAATCGTGGCATAAAAAAGTGGTAGATCTAGTAGTCATCTAGTTGTAGTAGTCTTGATCTTTGTTCTTTTAAACAGATTGTGATGGCCTTACTACATTAGAATTCCGGTCTGTTCCTTGTGTTGATTGAACATCCTTTATAGTTATCTCCATCTGCAGAGATGACTTACAAAGTGGCAATGATCGGCTATTAGTGATTTAAAAAGTGGTAAATACAGTAGTCATCTAGTTGCGGAGTTCAGTGGTTCTTTTGTGTTAAGAACAGTAACTTGGCCAATACATTGTAAACTAATGCGATGTTAAGCTCGAGGAGATTGATGAAAATTATG
This sequence comes from Peronia verruculata, assembly GCA_038406235.1. Lineage (NCBI taxonomy): Eukaryota > Metazoa > Mollusca > Gastropoda > Systellommatophora > Onchidiidae > Peronia > Peronia verruculata. The sequence continues at coordinate 921,167 of JBCAUA010000013.1, read as the reverse complement.
CAGTTTTAACTACCCCTCCCCCTCCCCCAACCCTCCCTAACCCTAACGCGTATATTATTGATACCAAACAGACGGATCTGCTCCGGTTAAAATACTTGACACAGATTGGTTGTGGAGGTCGGTGAAAAGAAAACGTTATGGAACTGCAGAAATGGTCTATATTATATAATTTTCACCGTCTACATACATGTATTGTGTGATTATGAGCATACATAGAGAAGTTGGATATATCGTTATGAACAAATATCCAAATAATTACAATCATTTTAGTGTACACATTTTGTAATTGAAAAATAGCTCTTGCAACTGTCATTGTGTATGATTCTATTTTGTTCATTTAAATTTCAAGCTGAAGACAAAAACATCTAAAAGAGTGTGAATCATTTACCGTCTATAGAGTGTTTTTGGAAATGGACTAGAATTAGGAAATATAAAATTAACAATTGGCAAACGAGAGTGAGAACAATTATTATGGATATATGTGGAGTGCGTTTTGATTTGTCTGCAGTACTCAGTGTTCAAAATGCTGTACATCGTGTGATATTTGTGCATGGAGAATGGACGACATAGTCGTTGGTTGAACCTTTTCGCCGAGACCAAGACTAGTTAGCCAAAGATGCACTCTGCCACTTTCTAGTACTGGCGGTGGGCCTATCACCTAAATGTACCTCGACCCGGCCAAGAGGCGAGCAGCTTGTCGAGGGGCCAAACCGACTCTCCGTACGTGAGAGCGTATTTTGAGATCGCGCCATGCGATAAACCTAAGTGCATCTACCTCCCACAGTGTGTCATCAATGAGATTCTAAGTATAGTTTGGTTTTGACTGTTAGTCCGTGGGTTTAGTGCATACTGATAGCGTTATCAGAGCTTAAGGGGTTATATCGTTCGCCAGGAATTTTAGTTTAGAAGAGAACATGATGAGGTTTTTAAATCATTTCGGTCATTTTCAGTTAGAAGATAAGTACCAAAGTCGGGTTTTGTTCAAGCATTAAGTTGCGTGTTCTGTTGAAGCTGGGAGCAATATATCAGTTAATCCCTACTCCCCCCCCCCCCCCCATCTGAATGGGCTAAAATACAGGTGTATTCTGAATTACGAATACTGTAATATAACGAATATATAAAATAAGTTGTAATCATAAATATCATAATATAAATGGGGGATAATTTTTCAATATGGACTTCACGAACAACTTTACCACTATCAGTTCAATATATCACATCAGAAATTGGTTCATATTCTACAACTTGACCTCTTGCACATTCTCAGTCAGAATGAGGGAACTACAGTTTATAAACTCGTTGTTTCTCTCACACCTCCTCGTAACCCGCCTCCGTTTAGTTTAAAAAAAAACAAGAAAAGAGAAATTGATCGTAAGTTTAGTTTTGATGTTATTAATGTTGTAGTAGACACAAAGAGGCATTGGGGACTGCGTGCACAAAGGATGAATATTACTTAATCGCTACTGCGCTTAGTTTGGTTGAATACCAAAAAAACTTAATGTTTTCTGAAATAATGTGCCATGTGAGTGGATGAGTGGAGCAAGAAATGGAACATTGTTATTTTTATCCCAAGTTCAAATGAATCAACTGTCCCTTCTAACACAGACAGCATATACTTAAAGTACAGGTCTAACCAAGACAAAAGCTAGAGAAGGAGAGAGGGGAGAACGGAGGCAAAACCATTTCTTCTGTAGTAAGAGATGAACGATTTATGGTATTGCAAATTCAAATGAATCAACTGACCTTTTAATTAGGCATAGAAATAGAATGGCAGGCCTAGGCCAAAAGAAAATAACAAGAGCAAAGCTTTTCCTACGATTTTGCACGGTTTTCAAGTGAGTTTCTTCCCTCCTCCACGAGTTGTCCGACAGGAATGCTAATGCAAAGAGCAAACAGCGAGTACAAAGATAAATACGGGCGAAGACTTAGACCCCGCACGGCCCTGTTTGATTTGACTCACTGAAGCCGTCGGCTCCGATTGACTCACCAAACGATGAGCCGGACATTGAAGAATATTTCAGGCAGCCCATTGAGCACGCCTCGTGCTGTTAACTGACCATTTGACCAGCCAGTGACCATAAGACGAGATCATGCGGCACCATTTCCGGCCAGCCTTTAATTTTTTGGGCATGGCTGTTTATGAGGGGCAGGCGCGGCTGGAATGGCGCTGTTGTCCGAGCGGAGAAAGTTTGCTAATTAGTACTTTGATCATAAATACTAGTGACCGCTTGACCCCTTGTCGGTTACTCATCCTTGAACGGGCTTAGAGTCTCAGGTTACGCGGTATTATTTATAGTCGGTTATGACTAATCGGAACGTTAGAGATCGATTGTTAATCAAAGGTTCACAGGTGGTAGTTAATCACGCCAAGCTATGGCTTCCTTTCTGCACAAGAGGCGAGTATGGTCTGTCTACGGCTTTGGTTTATGCTCACCATATAAATCTTCACGCTATCTTGAAAAGAGGAGCCATCTCAAACGCCAGTTGCATAGCATTGATATAAAGTGATTCAGAGTAAAAAAAATATGCAGAAAACTGTTTACACCCTACTCATATTACTGTCTCTGAGTAACGATTGCTCTCTTTTGTATTGTAAAGAAATTACCAAAATCCATAAAGGATACCTTTTGATAGTTCTACTCTCGCATTCAACTCCCCGAATTAGTTCGCCATTAACTTCTCATTAGTGACCTTTTTGCATTGGTCATCTGAACGGAAACAGTCATTCATTTTCTTTTCTTCTCTCTTTCATATTATTCTTTTCTCTTTATCCTTCATGTTTTTCTCTATGTTTGCCCGAGATCCACTTCATTTAAATGGCGCGTAAACAGGAAATAAATTGGGACGAAGGGATAACGGGAAAAGCACAGAAAATACCGATGAAGACTGTTCCTAGTGCCTTATCGTAGAGCCTTGCAATCAGTTTGAGATTAGACTCAACGGACCAGAAATATGTTATTAAGATGCACCCGGGTCCGGTCTTCAGTAATGATGCGCCAGGCGCCTCGCATGCTGCTAACCCGTAGACCCTCTAGATTTATATCGACACTCTACGTGAGCAAACTGTCGAGGGCCTCTTCCGCCTGATTTCACGTGCATGTGCTGAAAGTCCGGGGAAAAGTTGGAGAAACGCGGAACTATCCCGTGATTCATGTTCTCGCGGAATGTGCAAGGGCCCTATCTCTTCTCCTTATCAAAACGGCGAGAGGATTCCGGATATTGCCTTAGATGCCTTTCCGCTTCAGTACAATACGCAGCATTCTTCATCGTAAAAGTTCTCTTCAGCTCTTACATTATTCCTGAGGAGGCTGTGATAAGCCTGTTGCATCACTTTAGACTTAACCGCCACCAAATGTTGCTACCTCAAACTTGACCGAGTTTCGATGCTGGAGAGCTTTGGTGAAAGAGCACATTATTTATTTTCATTTTAAAATGCCGTAATTTTGTTAAAGCGCTTAGAAATTTATTTCAGATGTTAAGATAAAGACAAGTAGTAATACTTTCCCGACTTTTCAGTTTGAAATTAATGTAGTTTCGTAGATAAGAAGAATAGTTAGATGTAGATGAGAGAGAAAGAAAAAAAAAAGAGAGAGAAAGAAGTGGAGTGAGAGAGAAAGAAAAAGACGGGACAAAAAAGAACCGCGGGATTTGATGGAAAGACGAAAGAAAGGAATGAATGGATTGTTGAATATCTTTTCCCATAGAAAAAACTGAATACTCCTGGTGAGTGTTTGAAAAGCAAATTCGAAGAAAATAAAAAAAATAAAAAAAAAGAGGGAATTTTTTTACATTGAAAATGAAGTGGTGATAGCCAGCGCTTCGTTTTCTTTGATGGTTACGCAGTGGCAAAGAACTGGTTTGCTAAATTTCAGTGATCTCGTGGAGAAATAAGCACATGTTTTGTTGAGAATCCACATAAGAAAGTGAGCGTCCAATTTGTCTTTTGAGTAGTCCAAGAATGAAGCCCATCTCCATCTATTGAAATATCCCATGGCTGTTAGAATCGAAGGCAGTCATCAGGCGTTCTTTTTCTCTACCCTCCTCTGCTAGTTTATGCCCGAATGTTAACGCAGAAGGAGGAAAATTTTAAGAGAGAACAAAACTGCTCAGCAAAGGCAGGCGAGGATGCTACATATGAAAAATAACGGGTGGATTCCACATCGAGATGAAAACGTTGGAGTTGCGAAGCGGGTGTGGGGAAAGAGGTTGGGCGGGCGGGGGAGGGGGGGAGGGAGAGCGAGACAACAAAATGGAAGCTAGCGTGGATCTACCTGATGCTCTGTTTTCTATTTTTTTTCCCTTCATATACAATGAAGTAGTTTCGGTAAAATTCATCTTATACATGTTAGAGTTTATCGTTGTTCAGAATAGTAATCCGTTTTTTTTTTTTTTAATTTCCTTATTTGTATTTTCTTTCAATGTCATTTTCCGTTTATAGGACATGAAATAGAGCATCTTTATGTTGTTTGGCTGCGTCTTTGGTTTTGTTCAGCGGATCGCCATAGAAAGTCGTAGATCATGCAATACTTGTTGAAGCTTTGTTTTGATTTTTAAACATTCGGTCTTATGCGAGTTGAATGCTTTATTCATTTCTCACACAAAATGCGTTTTACTCCAACCAAAAGCTTTGTCGGTTTTGCAGATGCAAACATTAACTGTCGTTGCTGTTGTTGTTGTTGTTGTTCTTCTTCTTCTTCTTCTTTTTCTTCTTCTTCTTCCTCATCCTCTTCTTCTTCTTCTTCTTCTCCTTCTTCTTCTTCTTCTTCTTCTTCATCATAAAAAATATTTATTTCAACCGTCTTCTTATCACTTTCTAAGTGGGTGGGGTGTTGGAAAATATTTTTTCACGCTAGATGTAAGAATTGTTTCCTTGCGAATAATTTCTCGAAGATAAAACCATGACGTCTGAATGTTTTGAATTAACCGCATAGCGCGGTGTGCGGTTTCTGCACTCAGAAGTATGGTACATAACTTCCATTCTCTCCAGCTGCTTTTTTCTACCTCTTCTTTCCTCCTGGCTTTTATTTTTCCCCCTCTCCTCCATTCCTTTACCCTAAGCCTATTTTGTGTTTGGGCTAAAGAAACGGAAGCGTTCCAAAAATTCAGTCTAAACACCCGGAGAAGCTCAGTATTAGCAATGCCAAAGCTCCTTTTCAACATATCGATTCTTCCAGTGTAGATTGTCACAGAGATAGTAGATATTAACATTTTAGGTGCAAAACCACACCCAAACATGATTATTGTGACATCTTTATCAGAGTGTGGCGTAATGAGTTTCTACTTTGTCTTCATTATGCGGAATTGATTTTAAACACATGTTCCTTCCTGCAAATGAAGATGTCTAGAATAATTTTGCAATTAAGCAGCGGTCTCCGGTTTTTTTCACATCGCTCAGGTGTTCTGCGTGGTAAATCTGCAACTTACCGGCACTCCAGAGTCACCCAGTTATTCACAATAGTCCTAGCGTTAACCTACGTGGCTGCAATGCGATTGGCACAGTTCGCTGGTTTTTTTTTTTTTTTAGCCCTTCATTCCTAAAAAAGTTGGATTATCTCGGCTTTCTAGAAGTTACGAATTTTTGCTGTGAAATTTTGGGTAGAAATTTCGAATTTGGAAATTTGGCCGGACAGCTGCACTCAGTCTTCTCTTCCATGGATTTTGAACTGCCAAGGGTTCTTTAACATACGGGACCTCCTAAATATATTCGCCCTTATCCGAGAAGGTTTCCCTATTCAGAGGAAGCGAGGGGACAGTTGAATCATTGAAAAAATGCGGTTTTTCGATCTTCGTGTCCTTCCATCTCCCAATGCAGGGCCCGTGAATCGATCCCGGCCCCTTTCCTCCATGAGCAGACGCCATACCACAGAGCCACTGCGTCCCCCCCTGCATCGTGTACACTAGTCATGAGGGCTTATATACTTCACATGAATGATTCTATAATAAATGGCTGGTTTGATTCTATTCGCGTGTAGATGTAATTGTGAGATAACAGGCTATAGAACAGATCGCAGATGTATAAGATATTATTGTGTCCTTGCTTTCTTTGGCTCAGACTAATCTATTATATCTATATCTTTGTGAGCATATTGTTGACAGGATAAATACCTTTTTTTAACATTAAAAATATAAGAATTGAAAATCATCTCTTTCATAGTGTGCCTGTGTGTTTGTGTATGTGTGTCTTGTTTTTGTTTCTCTTTTAAATGGGGGGGGGGGGCGGGTGGAGGGTCCGAAAGGAAAGCATGAATGGTTGTAGTGCACATGTGTATCAGTGTGCAGAAACACTGCATCTGCTCTCTCCGTTCGCCTTCAGTCTCAGCTTCTTTTATGTATCCTGTGACGTTATCATCCGCCTCCATAACAAAAATTAACTCTACAAAGTTATACTTGATTTTGTCTGTGACTGAATGAACACTTTTCTCGTCAGTATCACAGGCGACTTGGCCTTGTATCCTACTTTTTGTTTCACCTTTTGGTGTTAACCTTTTATTTTCCAGACAGGTGTTACGTCATTCGATAGGTAGACAAAGCTGAGACAGAAGAGGAATGAAGACAGATGCACTGTATTGTTGCACACCTGCACACCTCGTGTTGTTTGTTATGCAAAGCCCTTGTTCTCTAGATCTTCAGTTCAGTGTGTGCTGATTTCCTTAGATGATGAGCCTCAAGTTTTTTAGACTGTGTCTGACTCTGTTAACGATATGAAGACGACAACAGCATTAATTTTTTGCTCAGCCATAGAGATATGCGGTGCATGAAAGCGAAAACACAAAGCCGCTCCAATTGGATGTTCATTTTTCTTGTGTTTGAACAATTTGGCTCCTTTTCAAAATCCCCTGTTACAATGAAATGAGGATTCAGCAGGTTTCTGCTGAAGTTTGGACCTGGCCATCTCTTACCTAGTTCCATCAATCTTATATACACGTATCTTTCACATAATTTTGGTGATGAAGGTGCTTTGTGCTCTATTTAACTCGCTAGCAAGAAGGCTGCATTGTTGCAACGTTAGCACTCGCGTAGATAAGATGTTGATAACTGGATTTCTGTGACAATTGTTGAACTTTGTCTGACTGAGTGGCTTCTATTTATTTTGAAAGGAGCAACGATAAACCGCTACTGGAAGCAATGGCATGAGTGAGATTACTATGAAAATAATACAGCATGAAAACAGATGAAGAGATCGGATGTACTCCTGCCTGATTATAAAGAATAAGACGCTCTGCGTAACATTCCATGAGCAATGGCATGCACCGTTTAATCAAGCTTCATGTGTGTGTATATGTATATATATATATATTGTATTATCTGTGCGTGCGAATTGAAGCTATAACAGTGCTGTATCTTGTTTTATATTCTCACAAGACTGGCCTGTTTTAGAAATGACGATAAGTGTTCCACTGAGTAGTAGGAAATCATGGATGAGATTCTGATGTTCCTACGAGCCTATTGCCTAAGAGTCTTAGGATTGAACGGCTACATACAAAATCTCGTCACACTGATTCGTAATATGAAAACAATTTACTGCCGGAAACATTTTCGAAGGATTTTGAGTTAAATGTTCTGTCATGCAAATGTATGAGACATTAGTAGGAAAAACAAATAATAATAATAATAATTAATTAATTCATCTCGAAATTTGTAAAAGCGTTTTTTTTTTTTTTTTGTTCACTTCGGTTTAATCCAACTGTTGTCTCAGGCAAAATGGATTTTGTAGAGTTTTCTCACAACCACTTAAATGGGCACTGGGAGATCGTTGTGACCAGCTTTATTACTATATTTGGTAGACACAAGATATCGTGGATAAGCAGTGTTTAACACTGTGTCTATCAAAGGGAGAGTCAGTCAAAACGGTCTCCCTCTGTACTATGGATGTGACGATTTACTTGTCAATGACTGTCAGAGAGTTGACGGTAAAAAGGTTAAAGACTGCCCTGGACTTTAAGGGTTTTATAAACTTCATGATCGTTTTTCTTCCCCAGGGACAGCAAGATCGCTCAACTGCTGAGGGACTCACTGGGTAACCTGTCCTGTCGTACGTGCATGATCGCTCACGTTTCCTCTGCTGTACCCCACTACAACGAGACCCTTCAAGTCATACAGCTAGCAGCCCGTATTCACAGGATGAAGAGAAGGAGAACGAAGGTAAGTCTAAGTGTAACAAAAATAATGATTACAACAACAACAAAAGCCATCAAATTTGAATGAGAATGACTCTTTTCTTATTCTAAATCCCCTAACACCACGTGTTTTGGTGAATGCTCTTTTGAAAAGTGCGAATTGTCACTTATTAGAAGGGGCTCGACATAATTTGTTAAACAGTGAGAATTATGTATTCTACTGAAAGATTCTCTTATAGTGTCCTTAGACATGTGGATTGCAAACACCGGTTTCTAGAGTAGGAATGACAAGAGCTTTAGTGTGTGTTTGTGCGTGTATGGGGGGGGGGGGCTTTTATTTATGAATTGTATTTTTTTTTAGTATTCCTTATGTGAATGTGATAAGTTGAACAAACTGAAAAGGTTACGGTTACGGTTTGTTAAGTTTTTCAACCTCCTGTCGTGGTGGTTATCTCAGCTGTACAAAAACGCACAAACATTTATGAGTATGCTCTGTTCAATCATTTTTACTTTGAGCAGAATGAATGTTGCCATTTGACAGCAAATATCTCTTCCGATTTTGTAGTTTTCTTTCCTTTACATGGGAACCCGTTTTGCTTTGCTTTGTTCTGTTTGTATTTTCCTTCTCATATAAACAATCTTAATAATAACACAAACACATGCATGGTCCCAATTGCCTCGTTAAGCAGTTTCTCCTGTTTACTTATGTCAAACCGTTTCATGTGTTATGTAGAGGCAGTTTACCACAATTAAAGCCTCGAGAAATGCAGTAAATGCGTATTATGATGTTTAGAAGTAAAGATATCCCATGTGCTTCTTTATATTCGTGACTCATAAATTTTGGAATGAACAACGAATTCAGTGTATGTAATTTCTTCCCTTCGTTGGCCAATTGCCCACTGTTTTTCTTTAATATGCAAACTCTCCCTGCCTGATTTTCATGTGAATAACAGCAAAAATAAGAATACAAGTAAAAATATGAAAGCCACGAAATCCCAAGAGAATATAATAGAAATAGTTCTAATGTTCCAGTCCAGAGATGTTTTTATTTCTTAATTTTTTAATTTTTTTTTTTTTTTTACATTTTTATTTTGTCTCTTTTTACATTCTTCATTCAAAAAACAAAATTTCTTTTGCTTCTAAAGTTGTTACAATGTAGTCTGTACAATGTAATGGAGTTGGTCATTTCTTTTTTATTTCCCTCACAGTTTTCGAGCACCAGCTCTGAAGACAGCTCCACGGATGGCGATGTCAAATTCAGGCGGCCTTATCGTGGTCTGCGCATGGGAACACTGAGGGAAGACGTTCTGTATTCATCCTCACACTCAGACCCAGATTACACGTCCAGCAGTGAGCAATCATGTGACACAGTCATATACATCGGCGCCAACGGACAGTCCTTGAGTGACAAAGAGTTGACAGATAACGAGGGCCCACCTAGGCACGTTCCACGAACCAATCCACGACTTCCAAGAAGGCCTAGTGGGTCGAGATCATCTGGAGATGATTCTGACAGCGGGAGAAGTGTGCATTCGGTCAAAAGCCTGGACACGAGGCTGCCCCTTCGTGCCATGATGTCCCCACCCCCTGGGGGCCCTGCAGCCGTGGTGAAAATGGGCCAGGCTCAATCCATACCTGGTTCTCCCAACCCAGGTCTGATGAAAATGGGCCATAGAATGGGTGTGTACGGCAAAATGGGCGCAACTGCTGCTGATGGAAGAGTGCCTTCTACTGATGGAAGTGTCAGCAGTGGGCACTGGCAGGAAAAGCCACCCAAAATACACTGCCATTCGTCGCAGCGAGAATTGGCTAAGGCCATCCATGAGAAACAAAAGCTCCTCGAAGGAGAACAGTGGATCGACGGACCAGGGGCGGCCATCTACCCAGAAACAAAGTCAAATGAGTTATGGGTGGATGGGCCCCAGGCATTTGTGGTTCAGCAGCAGCCTCAGTCGGTTTTGTCATCTTCACCATCATCTCGCATCGAGGGTCAGCACCATCATCGAGGGGAAGCATCGCCTCATCATCATCATCATCGCTCTGACTCTTCCTCCAGGCGCATCGCCCCTAAGAAGGTCGATGCTGAAGAGCAGTGGGTGGACGGACCAAAAGAGATGCTGGCTGGCAGCGCCTCTGCTCAACCAATGCACACCTGCAGCAAAGGTGATCAGACAGTGAAACCTGCTCAGCAAACGAAAACCAGCATGTCAACGGGAGTCAATGAGAAAGCTTTGAAACAAGCTCTCGTGAAACACATTATGGAGACAAAAGACAGGCCCGAGAGTGGTATGAGCGTCGATAGTGACTCTTCTCTGGCTGTGGAAGCCGCCGACTCGAGACCCATCAGTATACACAGCAGCGATGATCAGTCAAAAGGATCAGCTCAGAACAAAGATTTGTCTGGCAATTCAACTCCTGCATCCAAACAGGTAGATGCCTCATCGAGTCCCATGGTTTCCACCAAAAAAGCCAAGCTGTCGGATCAGAAAAAGTCACTGTCACCAAAGTCTCCCAAACCATCGCCGAGTCCTTCTCCATCTTCGTCTCGAAAATGCAATAAACTGGAAGTGTCCCATGGGCCCAGGTTACAAAAGTCTCAGCTGCCAGGCTCAGCCAGCCCAACAAACCGAGTGGTCCAGTGGATCAAATCTGTGTCTTCAGAGCAGCAAGAGGCATCGGAAGCTAAGTCAGTTTCACACGAAGCTGAGAGCAATGTGGCTATGGCAGATGCTGAAACGAATACTGAACATGACTCAGACTTTGAGAGATTAGCCGAGGAGAACGGTGTGAGATCAGACAGTGATGAGGGAGGTGAGATGGGTGCGTCAAGTATGGCTGTGAAACAGGAACTGTGTAGTTCAAGTGACAATAAGTGCAATATGGCATTAGACACAAGCTTAGATAGTAGTTTTGACACGTCTGTGGTTAATCGTGAGTCTATTTACGAAATGGAAGTGGACGAGCATTTAGAGGGAATGAAAACGAAGGACGGCTCTCGTCTGGCGGCAGAGGTTGACAATGAAACATTTAGCAGTTTTTCGTGTAGCAATAAAGATCCTGATGAGTTAGATAGGGACCAGCAGAGTGCAGAAATGGAGTCACTGTTGGTGCAGCACACTAAGGCACTGACAGAATCTAAACAAACGGCGCAGTTGGCCCGTCATCTCGCCCGTAGCCATCTGAGGAGGGATGCCTCGCCTGCCAACTCTGATTACGACAATGAGACTCTGGAAGCGTCCAGGCCTTTGCTGAGTCGCAAACCAGATGGAGCGTCCAATCCTAACCTTCTGAAAACGTTTTTTGAAGAAGATCCAACAGGTAAAGGTCAGTATGCCACTCTGCAGGGGTCATCTGTAGAGGCGATGTTTGTTACGTCCAGTCACAACGACTCGGGCGTTGACTTCCCTACTACCTCATCCAAATCCTTTGCAGTCGGGCTGGAGGAGGACGACTCCTTTTGTGATAATGATATCAGTGTGCAATCCTTGTCTGGGAAGGGCGACGGCAGTGCTGGGTCCTCCCTGAAGTTGGCAACTAAAAGTAAACCGCCTCTCCCTTCGAAACAATCTCCAACGTTAAAGCAGAGTGGGCTTCCCAAGCCAACGACCACACCACCGAACCCGGCTACCTCCGGCAATTCCATCTACTGCACAGCTAAACCAACTCTCAACGTGACAGATTCACCCGTGTCTCAGCGGAAGGTGGCACCAAATGGAAAACTGACAGCTGGGCCGGCAGCAAGCCCAAGTCTCAGAAATAAATTTGCTCGCGACAAAACGAGTACCTCCTCGTCCGGAACATCACACAGCCCTCAATCATCTGCAACATCAAGCCCTCTCGTCTCTACAACCTCAAAATCATCCTCATCATCCCCAGCTCAAAAGGCAAGCACAAAGTCGCAGAACGGATCCACGAGTAAGTTGCCGTCCTTCTGCTCTTCCAGAACCTCGTCTCCTTCAACAAAAGACAATGGCAAGTGTCGGAAGAAAGAGAAGGAGAAGGAGATGAAAGGTGGAAGCGGCAGCACGAGAGCCACCAAACTTTCGGAACTTGTCCACAAGGGCAAGGGAAATGACTCTGATAGTGGCAATGACAGTGGAATTGTTGCTCATGAAAAACGGCTTCTCTCCCCTTATGCCACAGTTACAAAGCCACGAACGCCCAGCCATTCAAGTAGTGGACATGGCAGTGATAATAGGTAAGGACTATGAACTTTGCCCACAATAAGTAAACAATAGCCATGATAACATGTTAATTACAGGGTGTCAGAGAAAAAAAAATACCCTCGCTTTTTAAATAGCATTCAACAATTAAAGGGACAGTGCAGAAGTGGATAATGTACTCACTTTTTGAAGACAATAAATAGATAGTTGAGATAGAACCAAACTTAATGATTAAATGTGGTATTGGACTATGTGTTTGTAAATTAAAACTCAAGCTGCATACAATTTTTGAAAATACTAGATTACTGATTTTTACATCGAATGAACTGGACCAATTCCTATCTAGTGAAATCAGATAAGACACATAAATTTAGATTGTTTTTGTTTTTTATACAAGTTAATCTTTTGCAAATTAATGATTTAACAATACGCTCTACTTGATGCCTGAATGAACTAGTCAACTACCAGTTCGTTTGTCCTTTTTTTGTTTTATGCTCCAGTAAATTCATGACAACATCCACTAGAGTATAGGTCTGAAAAATTTCCAGTATTTTTCCAGAGCCTCACAAAAGACTGGTTTTGATCTGTTTTGTATTAGTGCATATCTGTGTTTTGTTCTGTATTTTGATTTCATTTTTGTGTAGGTTTGTGGGTATGATTTTTTTTTTATTATTATTATTGTTGTTGTTTTGAGACACTAATATTTAGGGCTTAATGCTTAAGCTAAACTTAGGAGTCTATTTAGGCACATTTTCACAGCTCTATCTCTATCCGCACATAAGAAATCTATCATATCCATGAAGTTGCCTGCTCCCCTCCCTTTCCTGCAAATGGATGCTCTCATGCGTATCTGAACCAGTACAAAATTGTTTCGCCTGCACGATGTGATGAAACTTTTTCATTTGTCAGTGCTTCCTCATTGCATCAAGAGACCCTATGCCTTCCTTTGATATGCGTTAGTTAATGTTTGAAATCCAAATTGCAATGATTGTTTGCTGCCTAAAGTAAGGCCAGGAAATTGGATAATTAGCCTTGTGCGAAAACTGATATCACTCAACTTTTTTTTTATCCTCTAAATTAGCACAATCAGCACAGAGGTCCACCCAGGTCATCCAAGACAGGGTGCAAAAGCCGAGAACCTGCATGGAGGTACAAGCAGTGGTTATGAGAGTATGCTGAGAGATAGCGAGGCAACTGGGTCATCCTCAGGTCATGAAGACAGTGGCAGTGAGGATTCTTCTGGCCGCAAAAAAGGATCGAAACGAAAAGGTACATAATAATAATAATTGTGCTCATTGTCCAAGGAACACTTTGAAATATGCTATCAAAATCAATCATTCTCAAATTGATTTGTATTCTAGCTAATAAATTGAACATTTGGAGTTTCTAAGTGATGCTAAAATTGTCTGTGTTAGTGTTCAGGTTTTCAGAAACATTCTTGATGGACTTGAGCTTTTTTCAGATGACTGTTAACTCTTACCATGGTCAATCACCATTTGACTGAGAAACTGATACAGCAGATACACAGGTTTTAGAAAGAAAGAAATGTCTGGAATAAACAATGAGATATAAATAACATCAGATAAGAGATTAATTTCTTTTCATCATCTTATACTCAATGAATTTATTCTACAATAATGAAATAAATTGGAAAAGTAAAGAAAATATAAACTGTGTGCCGTTAGTGACTTTAAATAAATGATATTGTATCATCTGGTACAATATTTTTTTTTTTTTGCATATCTTATGTCTATTAGAGTTTTCATAAGTAGTTTTTTGCACTGAAGCACCAGCAGAATATATCCACTTTGTTATTGAGTTTTCATATTCATATTCATTTGCTGTAGGCACCAGAAAAACATATTATAATTTTCATATCTTTATTCATTTGCTGTAGACACCAGAAGAAAAGGTACATGTTTATATTCACTTTTAAACAATTTTTGAAATTTGTATTCATCTCACTTAGGCACCAGAAGAAGCCGTTCAGCCCCAGCCCGCTCGACAGAGAGTTCGCCTGCCTCCAGCCAACCCAGTCAAGCAGGAAGTCGCTCCGCAGGCCCCACCCACCGAGCTTGGGTTGACACAAGGCATTTGCATAAGGTGAAAGATGAACCTCTGGAGTTAAAGCTTTATGACCCTGATGAGGTAGAGAGGCTTGAGAGGAGGAGGACAGATGATGAGGTGAGATGAGGTGGGAGATTGGACGAGGAGGGAGGGAGAAGAGAGAATGAGCAGAGAGGAGAAGCATACAAAACAACAATAGTTGTGAGAGAAGGAAGGAATGAAGGATTAAAGTGATATAGGCTAAGGTTTAATTTTTTTTTTTAATAATATGTTTAACACTCCTCTCATTTTGAATGGTTTTCAGTATTATATACTGTAAAATGAAATGCATGCATGTGTATCATCAGGGTCATTCCACACTGGCTCGTCATGTTTTTCGTATGTGAAGTTTTTGAGTTATGTTGCCAATCATAATCACTACTACCAAGAAATGAAATTTAAAAAGCATTATTTGTTTCATTAATTTAATGCTTCAAAGTAATCTGTGACATAGATATTACATTATATTATAAGCCTCCTATAAAATGATTTTTGTCCATATCCTCAGAGGGGTAAAACTGACTTAGGCTACTGTGGAATGACTGTGATGATGTAATATCTTTTTTTTTATTTCCTCGATGACATATTTTTTTTTATTTTGTCCCTACAGAGTAAAGCGTCAACAGACAGCAAACTGAAAAGTGGATCATCATCAAAAATAGAGGAAGTCAATGGAGAGTTGTCTGAATCAAAAGAGAGAATCATGATGGAGCGAAATGGCTGGTCATTTGATTGCAAGTTTTTGATGTGCTTCTCCTGTAAATCGCGGCAACGTGGCACAGATGTTTGAGATCAACGTCAACCCATGTATATTTTGTTCAGCCTTTTGATCTGTAGATTGTTTAGGGTGAAATGTTCCTCTCTATAGATTGTCCAGATGGAAATATTCCTTCATGTAGAATGTCTAGGGAGAAATATAACTTCTTATAGATTATCCAGGGTGAAATGTCCCTCTTTCAACTTGACCTGGGGAAAATATTGCCTCTTATTCAATAATTCTGGGTTAAGTGGCCCCAGTATTAACATCCAGAAATTAGTATCAGCAGGTATGTTCACAGTTTTAGCCAAGAAGGCATGAATCCTTATAACAAATAAATTTCTGGGAATCATAGAGATAGAGTGCAAAGTACTTCCATGGATTATTTTAAATTTTATTTTGACATTCATGCTGACATTGTGATAGAAAAGGCTTTTTCTTCAGTTATTTCATTTTGCACATCTATTAATCATGCTAAAATATGATTTGTTATCACTAATACCATGCTAAAGCACTTGTGGGGTTCCTGGGAGGGATAAACAGTTGCATTGTTTCTTGTTTTCATTTTTTTTTCATTTTTTGTGTTCTACCAACCCCTTTTAAAAGTTCCCTCAAAAAACCCCCCCCCCCCCCCCCCCCCCTCCAAAAAAATAAATGAATAAATAAATGAGACAATCAGGAAGTGTCCCAAAATAGATAAAAGAAACAACTTCATAGTATTTTGAAAATCATACACATTTAAATACAGAAATAATTATGATATCTATGAGGAGTAAAAGGGCTATGATAGAATTCTGCTGTATTACTCTGTGTTTCCAATTTTTAATCAATGTATATAGTGTAATGAATCAAAGTTGAAATACGACTGAAAAGAAAAATGGAAACAATTGACTGACATGATTATTTTTTGATAGAAGAACAAAAAAGAAAAGTCAACATGTTGTCCAGGTACATATACTTTGTTCCTTAACCCAATATGCTGTGTTCAATAAGAGCACATGTACTATAAATCTGAAAATTACTTTGCAAGAGACAAAACAAGGGGAATGTCCAACAAGAGACGTTTTGCACTCAGCAACACAATTTTGTGTGTTCATTAGATCTATTATTTTTTTTTTAGAATAAATCAAGAGAATGCTATATTACTCAGACATTTTTTTCATGCTATTGTGAAATTATTAGTGTTACAACTTCAAGAATGCCAGGCATTTTTATGAATTGCTTGTTGTTATTTGCTTTCTCAACTTGTCTGTTGCATAATATACCACATTCTGTTTTGCATTTGCCAAGATGGAAAACTAGTTCTAATCAAAGTTTTTAGTGTAAATTATAAAGTATGTCATATTCATTGATGTGATTAAGTTTTATAATAAACATAGAACTACTGAATACAAAAGGAAGACCAAGGTGAAGATCTGCACATGTCCTTTTTGTACACTTCAGAGAGAATGTGAACTTTTGTTTTCTAAGACTCTTATGCTTTTTTGTTGTTAACTGAAGCCATGTATTCCTTCTGATCTTTATAGATGGAATAGTTAAGGCTCAGGGGGTAAACCTATGATAATAACCTAGAAAATACAAAAAATTGGACATTTGTTGTCCTTCCGCCTTTGTCTTCAAATAATAATTATCCCACCTCTGTATTGGCTTTAACAAAAGATGATGATTTTTATGATTATTCAGCATTACTATTTGACAGAGAAAACTTTTGGTCAGTTCTGTTTAATATGTGCACATTAATGAGAATGGTTTTACCCAACACAATGAATATCAAGCCTAACTTTCTGTATTGCATCATCATGGAACTATTTCCTAGCTTTAGAGAACTTTTCCCAGTTTGCAACTGCTTATTTAGGCGTGACATGGAGGTACATATGACTGATATAGCAAGAAGTTTATTTAGGGTTGATCTAATGTATTGTTTCAAGTAAACAGAAATGATCTGTTACAGCTGACAGTGGCTTAATTTTAAGAAAATCATCTTAGACATTCATATAATTATATATATATATCTACATATATATAGAGATAGATACAATTGTGAGGACTTTAGCACAAAGAGAGTTGATCTAATACTCACAATGTTGGTCAGACTAGGTTTTCTTCTCTATTTGAGTGAACCTACAATATCTTAAAGTACAGTGTAACTATAGATTGTATCAAATATAGTTATAGTAATTGTTGTTGTCACTGTTGTTAGTTGGAGTGGATTTTCATTTTCTTTGTTTTCTAAAATCTTTTTTTTTAAAATGATTTATCTTTCTTTTTAGCCCTCTTACAAGCAGAGAGTAGGGTAAAATTCAACCTTGTATTCATTGATGTATAGAAAGCTGGTAGAAATATTTCAATAGTAAATGTGGTGTTTATAGTTCATGATGGACATGAAATTCAGTGTTTTCCATCAGTTTGTACATACTTGTACAGTGGATTCATCTCCAGAGTCAATTTTCCCTTTTGCTGATTTTTTTTTCATACCAAAAATATATATGCAAATAATTCGAATGTAATTTGGCCAAAGTTTCAGGCATGCAGGTGGTAAGTGGCACCTTATTGATTTTACATGCAATATGCAATTCTTGATGACTTTTTAAAAAATTTTTTTTCTTCATCAGCTGCAATGTTGATTTTTCTATCTCCTAAGAGTTGTACATATTTTTAACATATATAATAGAAAAATTAATTTAAACTTGAGAACGTTTATGACAGATGTTGATCCTGAAGGAAGAAATGTTTCAGTTGTAAAATGCACTCACTGATGTGTTAGATATTGTCTTCCCCAAAATCCTTTTTCAATCAGTTTATGTTTAATGTTTTATATCATAGACAAAAATTTGATTCTGTTTGTAGAAATCAGTTAGATCTTTTTGCAAACTAGTTTTATCCACAGAGGTCCAGTGTATGGCTTGTTTGCTGACCAGTGCTGATGTTTATAAATTGGCAGTGTATATGTTGTTTATTTCTGAGTATAAAATCTGCATACAAAACACTGGAGGATGTTTTCACTTATGGAAATGTCATATGGCTGTCAATAATTACTTGACTTGATATCACATGTCGAATGAGCTGATTTCAATTAATTGATTCTCAGCTTGATGGTTCATAATAGTTATTATCATTATTTTTTCTATTGCATATAATTACTCTTATTTATAGCAATGTAAAGGGCCTAAATATCAATATATGTATTTAATACACGTACAAAGTGTCACAGATCTAGACGTATTCCTTTGCTTCTTTGGAATTTTTACTAGTGAAAATTAAAGATATACCTAGATGACACATAGGCAGATATGATGACTGTCACAGATGTCTCAATGATTAATTAAAGTAACGAAAACATTTAATGAGGTTCATTAAATTAAAAAGATTTTTTTGTGTAAAATGAAAGTGACATTGATTCCCCTCACCCCACTTTTTTTTTTTTTTAGGTTGTTTTACACATTGCAATATTGAGCTTATGTAGTGATAATGTATAGAACTTAGTAGGGAGAGTTAAGTCTGACAGATTGAAAAATATACTTGTCAAAGAAGTAAATAAAAATCACAGGATTTATAAGGATAAAATTTACAGCAAGATATTTTTCTCATACAAGAACATTTCATTGCTTTTCAAAATTGTTGCAGCTGACAAGTTTGTGCAGAATGGGTCTGTCTCACAGATAAACAATTGACATGGACTATATTAACTGAATATGGTCTAATAGTGAATCATCCTTGGCTGTTCTGTATAAGTTTATGTCATGAATTGACTCTGTACATCATTTATATACACATCTATAATAAGAGTATAATAATATTATGTTGTAAATATCAGTAGCATTGTCACTGAAGCCCAAAATTTACAGGATGTTTTTAACATTGCTGTTTTTGTAGAGATATTTAATTTTCATATTTCAATTTGATGGGAAGGAAAAAAAGATGCAACTGACATTCTAAATAAATTGTGCAATTTATAATCTTAACAATAACATAGTCCATTTGTTTTGTGTATTCCTTGTGTGTGTCTGTCCTCCTTTTACATTAGCATTCACAGCTCTTCTTCGTAAGATAAAATTAATGTTGATCTCTCCCAGTATAGCAAGATGCCTGCGGAAAGACATCTTAAATACATGTACACATCTGTTTTCTGTCTATTTCCAGTCACAAGAATTCACAAAATGTCAGTATCAGACTCCTCATTAAATATGTCATAATACAAACAACTTTGTCTGCTTAAAAAAAAAAAAAAGAAAAGAAAGAAAGAAAAGAGAAAAACAGCTACAAAAAACAGACCAAAGAAATGAACAGTCAAATAAGTTACTGTTATATTTTCTTTAATATCAAGCATGACAAAATAAAAAATGATATATTGCATTTGAAAGCATTGACTCTGATGAAAGAAAAGTACTTTTCTATACTCTGTTACATTCCTTCTTCACTCCGCAACATTTACTCTTTTCTCTCAATTTCACCCAAAAAAGGCCAGATGTTTCTGAATACATGTTACAAAAGTATTTGACGTAGATCTAACCTTGCTCTGAGTCAGTGCATAAATATATTCACTACAGATATTTTTATTTTTGTGTTTGTGTGGATATGATCAAAATACATTTCAGGCTTTAATTTTGGCTAAGATACCTTACATTCACTACGGCTGCTTCTTCCAAGTCATTCCATAATTTTTAAATGTTTTCTTACCAAAGCAGAAAACATAGTAGATGATGACAATGTAATAATAGTTCTCATGAACAAGGACTTTTGGTCAGCTAGATTTAGCTCTGATAGCATTCAGCATATATCTTGCCTCACAAAATACTATGTCGAACTCTTGTTTCTTTACGCTGATGTTTCTTTGTGGCAACGTTGTGAAATGTTGACAGCAATAATTGATTGACATAGGCACATGACTAGAAATATTGGCCTGACATGGCAAAGATACATTTTGCAGCAGTATGAAACTACTCAGATAAAAACGTTAAAAAAAATAAAAATAATTTTCTGTACAAAAACAAAATATCTCTCATCAGTGAGTTACCATATATTCAAAATTTAATTTTATCTTATTCATGTAGTCATCCATTTTTTAAAAATTCTATTTTAATTTTCATGAGGGGGAGAGCAGCTAGCTGTTTTGGGGATTAATTGTTTTGTTTTTGTTTTGTCCTGTTGGCTCCTTCCGTTGTAATCATGGTTTTACTTGAAAATTAAGAGTCCATGAATCATTTGTAATCGCTTTGCTCCAACCTATTTCAGCCCCCCTCTCTTCTTCCCCCCTCCTTTTCTCTGTGGTCTTGGCTTCACAACAAAGAGTTTGATCGGAGGAAAAGAGAAAAGCAAAGAAATCTAGTTTCACAAAAGGCTTATCATTTTCAAACTATATCCTTGCAATAATAAGTTAACTCTCAAGGTTGATCCAAAATCAAGGGCTCGTAACAACTGAACACAACATATTCAAGCCTATGGTATTAAAATAATGAGAAATTATTATTATCAATAACAGTAATAAAATAAATAATCCTGTCTAATACTTATTCGTCTGTGAAATAGTCTTTGTGGCATACCCTGATCCTGCATGACAATTTAGGTAAACTCTTCATCGTTACTGTACACTAAAATTTTACTAGTCATAGTCAGAACGCTTGAAAGCATAATCTGCACAGCCAGCCTGGCAACACTTTTCATCAAAACGGGATCTCCGTCTCTTCTTACCCTTTCGACGTTTCATCTGGCAACCCGCAACACCCCCGCCGACCTTGCACTGTTCTTCGAAGTAAAGGTATTCTTTGTAGAGCCGCATTTTTTCATGATGTTTATGTATGAAGAAATACCAGAAGAGCACTGTTATTGGAATTAGCAAAGAGAACAAGTCGTCCGACTCACAGAAAAAGGCGTGGAAAGCATCCAAGAGATTTAACGTGACTTCTCTTGCCATCTAAAAACTTAGTCTAACCAACTGAGCTTCTTGATCGCATCAGTGATGGCTGACTCTGTGGCCTCTTCTCTCTAGAAAGGATTGGCGTTCTTACATTTTCACCGATATCCATAGGCAGGCAGAGCAAAGGGTCGAAGAAGAAACGGCTTTCCTGTGGAAATGTTGCCGGAAGCTTCACTTCGACTGTACTATAATCCTAGTTCCTGCGATGGAAATAATAAAAAGTAGTTGGCTACATTATGTTGAGGGATCCGCCTGATGGAGACATAGTTTTCAACATTTATTTAACCTTAAGCATTTCAACAGAAATTGGGAGAGAAACAGAATTTCTGTCATGACAAAAACATACATGTTTAAACAAGAGAAGACAGTTATATTTTGAATATGAATAATATGGAAAGAACTGCATTGCCACATTTGTGATGGTTTGGGCGAGCGTTCACCTGCAAGGTGTCATGAGGAAGTCTTTAACAAAATTGAACCTTTGGCACTTCCAGAGTCAAACATCAGGTTCATAATTACTGTGAAGACCAATGTGATTGAAATGGGAGGGCGTCAAAATGGAGGAGAAAAGACAAATCTAGCAAGCTAAGTAAAAGGAGGCAGAAGGTTACAAGAGGAAAATTAAGGAGGTATATAACTAGAAGCGGAAGTTAATAATGTGATGAAATTGCGATAATAAATCAATGATACAGGACAAACAGGAGACACAGATTACGAAAAATACCGTAAGAACGTGCTTTGGTACGGTGGTAGAGTCTCTTCAGAACATCGATTGTTTAAACACTAACAGCTGACACATGGTGATTGAAGACAGTGATTTTTAGAAACTAAGCTCCATGACTGACATTCAAAGTATCTAGTGGAGATACTATCAGGTGGCATTTTCGTGAGACAGAAATGTATGTAAGCCTAGCCGATGAAACCGAAAGAGATAATTATATCGGTAAGCAGAAGAAGAAGAAGAAAAAAAAAAAAAACGGAACGAACAAAGAGGACAAAAGAAAAAGAACGGACAAACTCTGATGAGAGATTGGTATCCCACACAACTAGTCAGAAGGCGCTCGAGGATCCCAGACGGAGCTAACGGCTACGAAGAAGAAAAGAAGGTGAGATACCAAATCAGATAGGGTTTAAAAAAAAATTAAAAAATCGTGTTATCACACTGGTCCAGTTAATGTAGAACAGAAGATCACTGAGATGTTTTCAGCCAATGAACAACAAGGCTACCCATAGAGCAATACTGTTACGTTACTCTTGTTTTCTAGTTTCTGAAACTTTGGCGATAAACTTCTTTCTTTCTTTCTTTCTTGCCTTCCTTCTTTCTTCCTTTCTTTCTTTCTTCCTTTCTGTATTTCTTTCTTTCTTTCTCTGTAACTTTCCTTCCTGTGGTTTTTTTTTTCATTCCTTCGTCTTTTTTTTTTTTTTTTTGGTCCTTATTTCACTTCTTTCATTTTAAGGCTATAATTTGGATCCATAGCTAGAGACCTAGATTCTAGCCTAGATCGACACCAGAGAGGTCTTTTTCAAAGTTTTCTCTAAAGCAAATTTCTTGCTAAAATCGTTCAGTTTGCATTGAAAGCAGGATGTGTGGCAAGATCTTTCTAAGTTTAAGGAATCACTTGCTCTGTAGTAGACCGAGGAGAGGAGACGAAAGAGAAAGACTCCACAGAATAACATATTTCTCAAGTCTAGTCTATTAATACCGAAGAATGCCAGCTACTCCATGAAGAGTGAAACTAATGGTCTGCGATCTGACGAGCCTCAAAGCAATGTTTTCACTTACGATCTTTTCTTTGGCCTACAAACCTGTTTAGCTGACAAAATGAAACAAACTCAAGCATCTCCATTTCAAATTCGACGTGTGTCTCTATCGCTGTTCCGCACTTCCTAATGTTTACGCTTTCAGCACAGTGCTGCACCAATAAATCCAGTGCGCAATGGGCTTTTTTTGATACGAGGATCCGGAAAGTACTTATTGATATTTCGTCGCCTCGGAATAAAATTGTCCTAATTACAACAGTTTTATGTTGTGGATACAAATAACAATTTTATCTTGGGGCAATGATTTCCCAATGGAGATTGTGTTTGACCAGCGCTGTCATTTTTCTTTGCCAGACACAAATGGTATTGAATAAGCACCGTTAAAGAACAAAGAGCGCTTTGGCTGAAACTGTGCATCATAAACATTTTTCAGATGGTAATAATAATATACGGAAACTCTTTTCTATTTATTATATAATATTTTTTATTGTATTGTTTATTTATTTATTTGCTAGTGCTCCGTTTTTGTTTGTTTGTTTGTTGTTGTTGTTGTTTTTCAAATAACTTGTATTGCTTGTTCAACACGACTAGTAAATTGTAAATTCAAAAAAAAAAAAAAAACTGGCCAGAAACAGTCCCCATCATTCAGCTCTCCAGTGCTAGTTGAGTGTTTAAACTTGTTCATCAAACTTTATTTCATGTTTATCAAAATCGTTAATTATAATAAAGAGTTTTTAAATAGCGGCTATCGTATACAAGCTCTAAGCGCTTTGCAAATTATTTATTACCCTGACAGACCGAATGGAGACACTCACAAACGCCCTTGCCTTATTGGTAAACACAAACTGGGTGCCTGTAAGGAACGCTAAACCTTATCATCAGTCTAATAATTTTTTATTTATTTATTTATTTATTTTTTTGCTGCCTATAATTGATACACATTTTAACCTAGGTTGAGTCAGAAAATGTGTGTAAATTGTCTTTCATAAGGACAAATTGTCGGGACTGGTCAGAATCCGAACCCTGAATTTTAAATCCCGAATCCAACGGTCAAACAACTAGACCACCGTCACGGTTGACACCATCATCACCCTAGAATAAATCAGATCTATGATATTTTTCTTCATGGTGTTTTTAATGATCGAGCATGTTCACGAGGGCCACGGCACGATCCAATGGACGATCTCCTGCATTAAGACTAAGCTTGCAAACAGCCAAGAATAAGAAACTATGCCTGTATTCATACACAGATGTACGGACGGCCAGGTTGGGAGGTAAATCCTTCACAGTGTTTCAAAATGAACACCTTGCAGTTTTATCAGATGCACATTTACTTTATGACAATCTGATAACGTCATTTCTTTTTGAATGGACATGCTGGGTATCTTTCAGATACAAGTAGGCCTATTGTGTAAACGCGTTTTGGAACGTCATCAACGACACGTGAAATAATTATTTGCCTTGAATTAGCAGTCTGAACATTCGAAGTGCAGAGTGAGATAAATGTACATTGTTATAGTACCTCGGTTCAGAGACGTTGCGTCTGTTAAAGAAATGAAAGATAAAAGGACAGATTTTTGGTTGGACACAAACGAAACAAATTAAATACATGTAGTGAAAACGGTGCATGATAACTCTCCATAAGATAGTTGAAAGTGAAAACCCATCAAATTTATGGGGAAAATTGATTGTGTTGGTGTTTTCAGTCCCACCTTGGCTTATCTTGATTCAGGACCGCACCCAGACAATAATAACGTAACCAGAACCAGTGCAACCTTTAAGGGGAACGCAGTGGCTCTGTGGTATGGCGTTTCATCATGAAGAAAACAGGCCGGGATCGACTCGCGGGTCCTACATCGGGGGTGAAGGACACGAAGATTGAAAACTGGCATTTTTTTAGTGACTGAAGGGTCCCTTGACTCCTAGCCTTCTCGGATAAGGGCGAATATATTTCGGAGGTCCTGTGTTTCGGAGGTTATGCACGTTAACAAAAACCCGTGACCGTTCAAAATCGATGGAAGAGTAGGCTGAGTGCCTCTGCCCGGGCCAAATTTCCAAATTCCAAATTTCTACCCCCCCCCAAAAAAATTATCAGCAAAAATTGGCAACTCCTAAAAAGCCGAGGTAATCCCTACTTTCTTAGGATTGAAAGGCTTAAGAAAAACAAACTGCAACTTTTAAAGTCTTCCCATTAGAGAGACGGAAATTTAAGACCTAGCTATAATAAAGAGGCTGTCATTGGTCTTTATATTCCTGATGCCTTAATTCAGACATAATATATTATTTTTCAGTGGATTGTTTCGATAATAAACGCTGCAAATGTTATGTACAATGTATACTGTTGTGTTTGGTAAAACTTTCATAAATAAAACATGAATATAACATCCACAACGAGAGACATAAACAGCAAAAGAGAGTGTGTGAGAGCGGGGGGATAAGAAAAAGAGAGATAGTTTGAGAGTAGAGAGACAGTAGGCAGAGAGAGACATAAAAGAAATGAAGAAGAGTAGGCCTATTAAGGCCAATGTGAGAAAGAGAGAGGTAGGAGTAAAGAGGCCATTTCTGTTACTCACTAGAATGCCACAAAGAATCTCTGTCATGGTAATGGTTCATATTATAGCCTGCAATGTTGAGAAAGGAAAAAAAATGCAATAAAAATAAAATTAAATAATAACATTATATTTCCAGAGATAATTTTAATTAAACATGATGGAAACAAGAACTTTTTGGTTCATTGATTGCTGCGTGTCTTTTCTAGCAGTTTGACATACCGGTACATGGTATGCAGATTCCATGTTTAGGCCTATGTATTTCTCCCGCTCTAGTGCAGAGATTTTAAGAAAGTCATGAGATAAACATCATAATGTTTCATGTTTATATGGGTGGGAGCAATGATCGATACATGAATGCTTCAGTTCTTTGAGCCGTATTTTATGAAGATGTGTGCAGCATATTTTTGTTTTGTTGTTGTTGTCGTTGTTGTTGTTGTTTTGTTTTGTTTTTAGTAGTCTATGGGGATCACTCGTGAAAAAGGAAAGCAGATCAGTGATAGATGTAAACTTGGCAAACGTCGTCTATTGTTTCCTGTGGCAATGAGATAAAAAAAAAAAAAACATGAAGAGTAAGCAAACAAACTAACAAAAACAAAACAAAACAAAAAAAAAAAAAAGGAAAAGGAATCTTCAGAGAAGGTCCAGTGAGAAATAACCCCGCCCTAGGACGCGGTTTTTTGACATTAAATTGATCTTGAGACGGAAACAGCGGCTTCTTGTTTTCAATACAACAAGGGGAACAACTCCACAACAGGAAGTCAGAAACTCATAATCTTTGTTGATAGTCGTTACAACTTCCAGATTAAACCAGATCTGCCTCTTGAAAGATCTTCTATAGACAGACAAGCATCTGTTTGAACCACATTTGCAGTATTTTATTTTTTGGTTGTCTACACAATACCATGGTTTGCGAAAAGTGTATGTATCATTCCGAATAAAAAATCCCTTCATGATTCATGGTTGGTAGAGTCAGTCTAGATCTAGATCTAGATCTAGAGAGATCTGGATCTAGATTAGATCTAGATTAGATCATTAGAATCTAGATTGAAGCTTTTCTGATGATTGATCAGAATAAATTTGTATTTTGTTCCTACCAAGCGCATGGCTGGAAATCCCTGTCTATTTTTGGTAGGGGGGTACAAACACTTCAAACTATTCACTACCATTTACATAGCAAAAACAACAAAAATGCACAGGCGGGACTGATCTCATGGAGGAGCGATAACAAACAATGAGTGTTGACAGTGTTGTATTTTAGCAGAGGTTTAGGTCTAAATACACTCCATTGGCGGCACTGGGGATTTTCCAGGTTTTTTGCTTAATCAATTATGAACTATTGGGCATGATCATCAGCTTTGAGAAATCATCCCAAGCACATTGAGAGATATAGATTCTAGATCTAAATCTAGAATCTAGATGAGATGTGAAAATTTCAGAATTATATTCTACATCTAGATCTAGTCTAGATCTAGGCCTACAGATAGATCAACACGATGATACTAAATATAAATCTAGTGGAATGGCCTTTCACTGTCATTGAAACTGACTCTAGTTCTCTAGGCCAAGATTTTGAATTGCCCGCTGCTATATGGACCGGGTCCATTTAGTATTACTTTGCTATCTGGACTCAGGTCTATTTAGCCTGAACAGATTTAAGGGCAGAGAAAAAAGACCAAATTAATATCAACAAAAACATAGGAACTCAAGTAAATTTTTCAGTTACATTGGGAAGAAGCATCAGTTCTAGGTATACATATTATCATGTATGATATGAGTCGATATGTTGACCTGCTTAACCTCCGCGCGAATTGGTTAGATCCAAAGCTGCCGTAAGTATGGTAATGTTTAGGACTATTTCTATTGTGTTACTGTTGAAAATTTACTTGAGTTGCACAGAGAAGACTCTTGGAGAATTCGAAAATGCTTAGAACTCACTCTTGTTGCAAACTTGACTCTTTGTGAAACATCTCCCAGGCTAGCCTAAAAAAACAAAACAAGGGAAGTCACACATGCACAAAACTGGTCTCTTGAGGAACCTAACCTAAACTTAAACTTTAAACACTAATCCTAACCAAACAAGGGCACTGGTGGAGCACTACGGTCCATATACTGAGGCATCTCCGGTCCCGGACTGACACTACAGTATACCAAATAATAAAACAATCCCACTGGCTTAACCGTTTCGTGTACACATTAATCAGCGGCAGCCTACCTGCGCGTGTTCAAGTTCCTGCGCACTGTGGCAGCCCCATGTGTTTAGATTTTTCTTACCTCGGGTCGGGTCAAGTTCAGTGGCAGAGAAACAATCACAGTGGATTTGTTTTTCAAGCAATGCACCCCATTTGTAAAATTTAGATGAAGAATAAGTGATAAAGCCTATATACTGTATCCATTATTATTATCAACGATCTATTTAATAATCAGTGTGATATAAAAAGAAGCAGAAAGAGAGAGAG
Source organism: Peronia verruculata (assembly GCA_038406235.1). Classification (NCBI taxonomy): domain Eukaryota; kingdom Metazoa; phylum Mollusca; class Gastropoda; order Systellommatophora; family Onchidiidae; genus Peronia; species Peronia verruculata. The sequence continues at coordinate 893,341 of JBCAUA010000013.1, read as the reverse complement.
AGAAAGGAAAGAAAAAAATGATATATTAAAATAATATCATAAGTATAAGCTTTTAAAGAGTAAAATAGTAGGAATAAACAAATTTCATTTTTATCTAATAAGTTTCTGCTTGACTATGCATTCGTACTCAACGCATAAGACTTAGATGTTGACTCTACATTTCGATCGAAGCTAATCTGTGTCTAGATCTAGACTAGATCTAGATCGCATCTCACTTCAAGATAGATCTTAATATGCAAATTTTAAAATTTCTTGGCGTTTCACCAGTCATCCAAATCTTGATCTAGTCCAGTATCAACGCCTGATTCCTAATTACACACTTTCTTAGACTTTAGCAAATGAGTTCACAAGCGAGTGAACGAGACAGCGAGAGCGCAGTGCCGATCGATGAGGCAGAAGGAACGGTCTCATGCCGCTGACCAAAGCGCCGTACAACCCGCTGTGTCGCTGCCTCAAAACACGCGCTAACACATCCTAAGTATCACGGAAACCTCATTTGATTCATCTGTGAGGTTCCTTTCTATTATTAGATCACGAACATCATTTTATCGACCAATGACAGCCCATCAAAAAAGGGGTGTCTCCTGTGTCGGTTTCTGTCGTCTGAACGGTGAAGCGGTGTGGGCCGAGTGTCTGTTTCTGTCGCTCTAAACCTTAGGCGGCGATCTCGGATGTGTCGGTTTCTGTCGGTTTAAACATGAAAGGGTTAACCTGCTTGGACCATCGACCAGCGCAAGTCCACCCTAACACTAGCATGTAGGTCCGACGAGCGGGTGAAGGTCTTCCCTAATGCTAACATGTATGTGACCCTCGACCAGCACAAGACCACCCTAACGCTAACATGTATCCTCTAGGGACCATAGTGCTCCACCAGTGCCCAAACAAGTATTCCAAATCTAGCATGATGAAAATGTGGCACCAAAATCTATTAGAGATAATTGAAATGTGACTGGATGGTTACCAAGGGATGTTTCTAAATATAGCTCCGGGTCTGTCTTGGAGCAAAAAAAATCTATGGGGACCAAGGTCCTTATAGCCACTTCATTTTGATTTTAGTTCTAGATCTAATGGCTCTAGATCAATTCAGTCTGCTTGATCTAGAAATTCTAGATCTAGATGTATTTAGTGGAAACTGGTTTTTAGTCATAATTATGAATGTTCAGCATTACTAATGAGGGCAGTCTGCTTTGACTTGCTGTCGTTCAAATTGCCTGTGATAGTGATAACTTGCAATTTAAATTTAAATGCCAATCTTCATTAACTTGGGGTCCTTTGGAATCTAGTTCAAATGCTAATGTGACTTTTTAGAATTTTGTATAATTTCTGGTATAAACTTTTACTGAAATTGATTGCTCTTGAAGCCGTGTGCGTTTAGACAGAGCTCGCAACAAAGAATTTGACAGAAAGACTTGAAATCAAAAGCCAAATGTTTCACTTCCACAAACTTGTAATAATGTTTCTCCATAGTTTGCCTAAGCAATCAAACTGTTCACAATATAGATGTTTATACTGTATTTTTTGTCCAAAACAGGTCAGAAGAAACTTGGTAAAGTAATCACACCAGATCCTTGGAAAGCAGGTGCTCGTAACACAACAGGTATGATAATATATCTATATTATATTATCATTAGCATCACTAACATTGCCTGATACTCTGATATACTTCACAAATGATGAGAATTATATTAATGTAAAAGCTGTCTTCCCTCAAAGACATATATATATATACCTGTTGTTTTGTTTTTTTTGGATCCACAGGTCATAATACCACTAAGAAAGAAACTTTTGGAAAAAATAGTTGCTCAGCTGGTGTTAATGAATGTTATTCTGAGACTTTTTTTTATTTCACTCACTTTGTAACTGATAATTGCAGGAATTTGTCTGATATTGAAGATTGTCTTGGACCCAAGCAAGATTGTATTTTTCTTTGTTTTCTTTTTGATGCATGTAGTCAAGCAAAGAAAACTTCAATTTTTCAGGGATTGAAAAATGTGTCTGAGATTTCCCTACAAAAATACAAGGACGGACCATGCTGATACCAACGTGGTCTGGTTTTATCACTATTCTGGGAATCAGGGCCCTTTAGTTCATCTTCCATGTCTTTTCAGACACCGCATGCATGCATTTATCATGCTGGCTCTAGTTTTTCCTTGCAGTGCAGTGTGTGCGGCCTTTTTCACATCCTGCTCAATTACCACACACCCGTTCCCGATGTGTCTTCTTCAGCAGACCCAAATTTAACCCTAGTTTATTTTACACTGCCTACCCTTACCACTCAAGCATCCCTTTACCATAGATAACGAACAGCTTGGGTGAACAATACAAACAGCGCTTATGGCCTTTTTCATCATCCTGCTTAATTACCACACGCCCATTCGGGATGTATCATCTTCAGTGAGGCCCAAATTTAGACTAGTTTCTCTACACTCCCAACCCCTACTATTCAAGCATCCCTTTCCCTGGATGAGCAAGGCCAGACAAAAAATGGACCTAGTCAGGCATTTACCTGCTTTGAGATCTGGTAGATGATGATGATGAAATCGTTTGAGAAGTATGTGTTGTGAGTGCAAGAAATGTGTGTTTGTATTACAGAGAAAAGAGAGAAATTTAAACAGGGTCGACGGCATTTGACATTTCTGAGAATTTTGAGATTAGTGTGTTAGAGTTATCTGTGCTCACCTGTATTTATTGCTCATTTGGTGAATGCAGCTATTTTCAACAGCAGTTGCTATGATGTGTGTTTATGGTTATGGAAGAATAATGAGTGTTCAAGTTCATTTAGAAAGCATTCTGTGCTGGTAGAACATGCAATGTGACAAAAACTATTTTGTCAAAAGAAATTGTCCCAATTCATTAGAATATGGCATACTTTTAATTGCTGTTCAACCAGGTAATTACATCATCAAAGTGCTTTAATTTGAAAACAGTGCTTGCTGCTCATGAGAATGTGTGATTAAAATAGCCGGTCATTCTTGCTAGAATTTTATTTTTTTATTCAATTGTGTCAGTGTTGCGCATTTCTCTTCTTTCTACAGAAGGTGGTGGTAGGAAAGTCGGTGAAAACAAGGCTCTCTCATCAAAGAAAAACAGGTAATTTTTTGTTAGAATGGAATTAAAAATCAGCCTCGAAAAAGCATGATTAAATATAAATTAAGAAAACATTTTCTTTGATTCTGTGAATTCTCTAGGAAGAAATTACTGAACACAGTTTCATCCCACATTATTTTTTATATTGTTATTTCTTAATTGAATTTGTTATTACTGCTACTGACAAAAAAAACAAGGTCTTTTTAAAAAAAATGAAAATGATTATCATTTTTTACAGATCAATAGTTAACAAGGCTCAAAATGAACAGCATAGTTATATACCCTTAATTTTGTGGGAATTGTTTTTGATCAGTTCTATTACTTCCCTTTGCCAAACACAAGGCTGCTGAATAATCAGTGTAATAACGGGGGAAAAAAAAAAAAGAACAAACTGGTGACCCAAAAACTGGATCAAATTCTATGATAGAAAGAAATTATTCTTACATGTATTATTTTTACACTATGGATTTCTCAGAATTTTTCATGATGTGTGTTTCAAGCAGTGAGCTCATATGTATTTTTTTTTCTCCATTTAATGTAGTTCCTCAATAAGAAAGTAGTAGTACCCACAAAAACCATCCTCATTTTTCAGCTACATCTAATTTTGATGATATACATTGTAATTAGATGAATTGTCATAACCTCTTTGTTTGAAATGTCAGATTCAACCCATACCAGACAAGCTTTGAAAAATGCCGAATATGTAAGACCAGTGTTCATCAGCCCGGGTCCCATTATTGTCAAGGTAAGGGAAAGGAGATGGTCGAAATAGCCTCTATATGTATTGAAAGACATGTAGTGCATATTGTCATATATAACTTACAACCCACATAGCTTATGATAAAAACATGGGATGCCTGAATGATCACCTGGGTTAAATTCTGTGTTATTATTTGATTTGGAGGACTCTTGTTTTCATTTCTCTGTTATTGTGTGAGTCTCGTCCACATCCAGCGTCTGATTGCCACTTATAAGTCACGAACACATCTATTCAACACAGAGAACTCGTGACAATACTAGAGATATGCAACAAAATACATAAAAAAGCTAGTGGACTCAAAAACTACTGAACGTGTCCAAGTTATTGTTGCATAAAAATCTGCGTTTACTATGTTTGACATTGTTATAGAAAAGCGATAGTAGTTAAATGGTAAACTCATGAGAGTGTTCGAATAGTTCGATTCAAATTGTACGTTTCATAGAATGACATTTTCAAAACACCAAAGACATTTTCTTTGAGTAACATTTGGTTTAATCAGTTCAAAACACCAAAGACATTTTCTTTGAGTGACATTTGGTTTAATCAGTTCAAAACACCAAAGACATTTTCTTTGAGTAACATTTGGTTTAATCATCAAAAATACTCACAATGAGGCATGTATGCTCACCACACACATTGAGTCAAAGGGACTTACAGTTTGACAGTATGCAAATAATCTCCCACTGAAGTTGTGGGTTCACTCCTAGTATCCCATGAAGTTGTAATATTTTTAATGGGCACATTCTGACTGAGAATGGTACTGACATGATATTGTGTTTGGAATAAACAAGCATGGATTTAAGAAGTTAAAGGCACTAAGAAAAACTTTTTTTTTTTTTTAAACATTTTTTTGTGTGTGCCAACTATGCAATAACTTGCAGTCCATATTGATCCACATTAAGTGATTTTCATATCTTTTTGTATTCTTTTCATTCTACAGGCTGCGCGTACAAGAAAGGTAAATATTATCATTGCATAATTTAAGTAGCAAACTTTCGGCAGGTGCCTATTAAAGGCTTAAACATCTTGCAGTTTGTCTCACTAAGCCCTCTGATTTGTAAAGTAAGAATTTCCTGTAAAAATAGTAATATCTTTCTTTCATTTTTTTTTTTTTTTTCGGATTGCCTTCACTGTTTGGTGATCAGGTTTCTTGATATATTTCATGTGCCATAACTATGGTGCTATGTTTCTGTTCATAACATATTCTTATGACGAATTTGCAAAGGCTGTATGTTGTTTTTATGTTGGTTATCAGAATAGACCATATCACTTCGGATATTCAATAGGATATTTTGGAATCAAAAGAAAATACAGTCGGAACCATTTATAACAGGACTGCTTATAACAGGAAATCACTTATAACAGGAGCATCGCCAATCCCCATGTCCACTCCTTCTTTGGCATTAGTACAATATTATCTCATATAGCAGTAGTCCGTGATAGTCATCCCTTATAACAGGATATTTGTACCACTAAGCACACACAATATAATCCACCTGTAGGCCTAGCGGTACTTCAAAACTGCCCGAAGTGCGTAACAAACTGGGTCAAGTGCACTACAAACATGATCGTTTGACCACTATTATTTCATCTGCTTTGTGCACTGAGTGCAACGTAAGGTTGGAAGGAGGTGGGTAGTGGGCAATGAGATCAGCCAAGCGGTTTGAGGAATCGGGAAGAAAGAGGGATGCTCATCCATAATTCATAACATGGTAAACAAACCAGGCTGAGGTGGTGGGGCCACGTGGATAAAGAAAAGACTCGCACATGTAGCTCCTAACGTTAGGTAACATAGTCACGGATCTTGCCGTACACTGACCACTTGGACATTGATGGATACCGACAAGTGCAGCCGCATTTGTACACATTTTGCTTTGTTAATATCACAATGTGTTTCAACCGCTGGATTTAGCAAGATTTATTCCCGTCGAATATTTCATCACGTCGACAACTTTCCTTTTCCCCACATCACCATAGTGATCATTGCCTTTCATCCCAGTCGCATACCAATGCACGCAAGAGATTGAGCACAAAAGGACTGGTATAATAGGTCTCCAGGAGAAGGGGAACGGTGGGTGAGGTAATATGGTCCCCTTGATCTTTCAGTGTGCTTCGGCTTAGGCTCGGTTCTCGGGACAGCGATGAGGCAGAGTCGGACGTGAGGCTGGTGAAGTGCTGTGTGTGTTAGATATCCACGTGGTTAGAGTTGCTCTGAAAGACTTCTTGACTTTTGATAGTACATGTACTAGTTAGAACTTGTACATGAACATACTATGACTTGTAATAATATATATAATGTATTGTGTTAATATACTGTTATCGTCATCACTATTACTTTTACTGAATCTAAGTTACGCGAAAGTAAAAGAATTCAATGAAGGGAGACTATCCATGAAAAAAAAAAGTCTACTATAATTAGGCAACAGACTAGCAATGTTTTATTCCTCTAATTCATTGTATGTTGGGTATAACAGGATCCGTTTGTAACAGGACTTTTCTTTGGTCCCAGCAATCCTGTTTTATCAGGTTTCCACTGCATATTTTTCCTGATTATATCATCTATGTCCAAATGATATCAAAATCTTATGCGTGGCAGTTTTTACAGACATGAATAAAGTGTTCATCAGAATCGCAGCAATGGGGGATCGTTTCACAGATTATCTGCCCCTCCCAAAAGAGGGATTCATGTAAGAGGAGATCATTATTATTGCCCTGACGAAGAGTCAAGTTGACTCGAAAATTTGGCATATTTTACCATCGCTATCAAGTTCTTTATAGAT
>JBCAUA010000013.1:869965-886614 GCA_038406235.1 Peronia verruculata | reverse complement strand
GATAGATAGATAGATAGATAGATAGATAGATAGATAGATAGATAGATGATGGATGGATGGATGGATGGATGGATGGATGGATGGATGGCTGGCTGGCTGGCTGGGTGGGTGGATGGCTGGCTGGCTGGCTGGCTGGGTGGGTGGGTGGGCGGGCGGGCGGGCGGAGAGCGGACAGACCGATGGACAGACAGATGGATGGATGGATAGACGGGCGGGCAGGCAGACAGACAAACAGCTAGACACACAGACAGACAGGTAACTTGATAATGATTTGTATCATAAATCGATTCAATTCCTTTTTCTCTCACTTTGCTGTCCTAACAAGACCCCTTGAGTTCAAATTCAAATAATTACGTTCATCTTTGGCAGGTTCTAAATCAAGAGATCAATCAGAAGGGAATTCGGCTTTTTCATCGTCAAGCACAATGTTGAACTTTCTTTGATCGACGGGTTTTAATCGAATCTGAGGTTGATTTGATGTATTTTTTTCAACACAAATAGTCAACGCCATATCCCTGAGGAAAGAGGGACAGTGAAGCATTCCATCACCCATGACACTTTGAAAAACAGTGTAAACACGGATGTTCATAAAAACTCCTGCTTCTGTGCGTTTCCGGCGGTGATCACAGCAAATGGAAACAGATTCAACCTAGGACTGTTGAACAGATTTCCAAAGGAAATTATTGCCATCTTTCATGACAATTTCCACTGAATGGTGTCACATTGAGCAGACTGTATCCTCGAAGCTATAATAGATTTGTAATTGCTCAATAATTTATCAAACGTGAGGTCACTGCGTTGTTTCTTTCTTTTTCTTTTTTTTTTTTTTTCAGTATAATTCTTGTTAAATAAATGAAAATTAATGATGCAGAATCTGTTTTCCGCTTTCTCAGTCTGATATCACTTTCATACTATAATTTGACAGGAAATCAAGATTCTAAAAACAGAGTCGTTAACCTTAGCCTGTTAACACTTTTTCCACTCCCTTAAAAACTCCCATACAACCGACAGATTTTCGTAAGCATTAAAAAAGAAATATATGAACGTATGTGAATAAAGATATTATTATATCCTCATTACTGCGATTTGCCATGAGTCTGACAGAAGAACGTATGTGAAGTTAAACATTTTTTAAATGCACAGCATGTTCATCAGATCTGAGTTCAAGTAACTTTTACCAAATAATAAAGAGCTTTAACATGTCCTATAACATCTGAAGTGAAAGCCCAACATTCACTTGCTTTCTGTCATATTATATTACCTTGTTCTTTGATGCCATATTTCATGATAGATTTTTTCACTTAATTTACACTATGATTTTACGATTCAATTGTATAAAAAAAATAGTTTTCTGTAACTAACTGCTTTTAAAATTTGCGTGATCATAAACTAAATCATTCATAATGAGGGGCATTTGCCATATTGTTGTATGAACATTTTCATAGTTTTGAGAAAATCGCATCTGAAACTTTGAACTGTTGTGTATAATCAACCAGTAACTCGAACGTGCTGGATTCGATTCCGAAATTGAAGGAGTGCAACAAGAAACTATTGATTTCAACAACTAATACTTGCCACGGGCTTGGTGGCATTCTACATTCCTGGAGTCATAGTGTTGTATATGCATATGCAACGTTGTGGCATATGATATATTTTCCAAAAAGTGGTAATAATGATTACCATATTTCTTTATTTGCAGATAAAACAATATTGCAATCAGTTATTCCTTCAAAAGTAGGCAAATCAATGATCTCTAATGTTTTATATGCAAATACAACTGTATGGCAAAACAATTCTCTTCTGTGCTAAGTACCAGTTTGAACAATAACGTTTTATGTGCAAATATAACATTCATTGCTCCTCATAAAAGCAGTCCCTAAGCCTGGGGAAGTTTTGATTATTTATTGTGATCATTACAGGAGAGAAATATTGAAGAAAAAACAAAATCCAGTACAGAAAGGCATCAAACAAACAATAAGTTCAACGACTTTAATATGGCAAGGGAAAAAAATATCATTTCAAAACAGTAATAGCAAGTAAAGTCGAATGCATTGGTCTCAAATCGGTAGTCGGGATACCGTGCAATATATAGTTCACGTGTTAATCAAAGACCCTACATCGATTGTAGGTGAAGCTGAACATAATAATCACATGTTCACATCTAGAGCTATAGGCATAGAGAGCAAACAGAACAAAAGCATGAAAAACACACTGATAACAATAAAACATAATAATATGACATTGAAATAGTCACTTAGGGGCCGTTCACATAATTATGTCATCAAAAAATAAGGATATTTTACCCCCTCCCTCCCCCCAGTCATCACTTGTCATCAAATGGTCATCTCTTCAGCTTCCATAAGCTCCTGATTGTCTTGGATATCTTCCTCAAAGTCCTCTTCTGGCATGCCATCATTCTCTTCAGTTTCAATCTGAGCAGGGTCTCAAATCCACATTTCTTTGGAAGGATCTTTCATGGCGTGATTGCTTGAGTGGTAGAGAGAACGCTTTTTACACTTTCTCTTCTCAATCGTCGTCTTGTCGTTGTTATCCTTCTTTTTCAATGATGGGCAGAACTCATCAAAACAGATGTCCATACGCTGGGCAAGATGTAGGCTTTGGAAGAGGCATCTAAATCTTCCTCCTTTCACTTTCAACCCTTCTTCACACGATCCTAGTGGTACAGGTGGGGGCAGAAAAAGACCAGGGAAAAAAGACGGATAATTTGTGCGCCATGGCTTGCAACATGGCGTGTCAGAACACTTTACAATCTGCAGCATATACTGGCTTTGTCGAACATGAGTCATTTTCCACTTCTCTATTGTTTCGCTTTCTAGCCTTTGCCTTTCCAGTTGAGGTGGGTCAATATACCGGATAGCCGTCAATCACCGACTCTGACCAAACTTCTGCAAAGATGTTTCGTTGACTTAGCTGATAGATTTGTGACAACTGTTTTGACCGACTCTCCCACCGGCATCTAGAGCTTTTTTCAAGATAGCTTACAGGTGCTACAATCTGACAAAAATAAGCATTGAGCCTTAGATTATTTATAATTAATACTCAAATTCATCCCTGGTGGTGATGATGATGGTGATTATGATGAGGAGGAGGAGGACGAGGAGGATGATGAGGAAGATGCTGGTGGTGATGAAGATAATGATGATAACGATGATGAATATGATAAGGACGACAACGACGACGACGAGATGACGACTCTTTTTTTTTTTATCAGGTTTCTTTACAAATCCAGCCCACATGCTCATTTGCTTTGCAGAGATGTTTGCTGTTTTGGCCTTCCATTCTAAAATCAAACTTTCAGCCTTTTCAACTTCACCTTTTTGTTTGTTTTAAGATCATTCCATAGTTTTTGAGCGTTATGATTTGCTTGCTTGCGTTGTTCATCTGGGTGTGCTTTCAGATAGGCTTCAACAAATTTATCATACAAGTTCTTATCACCGGTATTCATGTTTACATCAATATCTGAAAAAATCTAACTATTAGACCCAGCAGTAAGAATGGTGAGAGAGTAGGAAAGACTATCGTCTGTTTGGTTTTGAATGTTTTGCGTTGAAAACTTGTTCTGTCTGATGTTATGGGTGATGGTTTTTATAAGCTTTTCAACCTCCTGTAGTGGTGGTTATCTCAGCTGTCCACAACCGTGGTCAAAAAATAACATAATACTATTGTGCCATGTCATCAAGGATGATTTGAAGTAAATGTTATGGGAACTGTTACATGGTAGTTTTAGCAGTTGAGCATACGGTCTTGTTTAGTAGATCTTCGTGTTTACTGTTTTCACCTTTTTTTAAAGACTTGATGACATAATCATTAGGCTCACCCCCCCCCCTCCCCCATGTCATCACTGTCATCATTGGATGACCCCCTCCCCCTCACATGATGACATAATAATAATATATGTGAACGGCCCCTTAGCGCGTATAGCAAACAAAGACACGAAAAACACAGGATGGGACGGAAATTTATGCCTAAAGCTCTTCGCATTGAGTGACAGACTTAAAACATTTAGGGCCTATTCAACTTAGATTCCCCCTCCCCCACCTCCCATTATAAAAGTAGTATTTTTCATTAAATTACAGGAAAATAAATAAATCAATAAATGGTAATGGTAATACTGACAATTGATACGAAAGGGATACTAAATGAAGGACTCCTGGAATAGGAGTGGTGGTAATAGGTGAGTTAGCCGAAAGCAGATGATTTAAAACAAACGAGAAAGAGAAGAAATGGAAAGAGGACAACTTATTTGAATGTAAATGTACAGGCAGAAAACACATATTTCTGTGCGATGCTCCTGTGAAAAGGTGTAAGCTACAGAGAAAGAAAACAAGATGGACTAAGACATAGTTCAACACAAACAAGAACCCATTTACTTTTGGTGTAAATGTGTTAGATGTAAATGCTTGCGCACACTCATATATATGTGTGTGGCACGATTAAAAAAATGCAAGGAGATGGCGAAGGACTTTAGCATCTATTGTTTGAAGTTTTAGTTTAGTTGCTTTCATTTCATTTTCAGTCTATGGTGTATTTTTTAAAAAATAATCTTATAATTTTTCACTATCATTAATGTTATTATTTTTACTGCCGGTGTCATTGTAAGCTGAAAACTTTTTGACCTTGGGTCATTTTGTTCTGCGAATGTATATTTGGTATATTTGTCTGATTCATAACATGCCCGTGGAGACTTACTACCGTGTCTTGTTTGCCGTGTAAACAGCCGTAAGTGTGTGTGTGTGTGTGTGTGTGTGTGTGTGTGTGTGTGTGTGTGTGCGTGTGTGCGTGCGTGCGTGCGTGCGTGCGTGCGTGTGTGTGTGTGTGTGTGTGTGTGTGTGTGTTTGGAGATAACAATGTTTTTGATGTTATTTTATTAAATAGAACAAAACTGTTCCACCGACAACTAATCAAACAAATTTAAAAAAAAAAAAAAGCAAATAACACATAAAAACAACTTGATCTTGATATTAAAGTGAATGCCAAATTTTCGGACCAAATTTTATTGGTCCTTCCTCATGGCAATAACATAAGCATTATAAAAATGTAAGTAGGTTATTGACGTCTATGTTTTTATTATTATTATTATTTGGTCAACTTATCTTTTATTCCCAACAAAATGACAATACTTTCAACATTGCCGAGAGCTAATTTATGCTTAGGCCATCAGCCGGTCCTGGAACATCGCCTTTAGGGCGTCAGTCCTACACTCCAACATACTATCTGGTTCCAACACGATGTCAAGACTCTCAGCACTTCACAAAAAGAGGTCAACTTCTTAAAATCATTTTATCTCTCCCTCGTAAATCTTCTTGTGCCTCTGAACAAGGCTGGATTTTCAAGTCCATGGTACATGGAATACACAATTACATAAAATACTGATAACTTACCTGCACTCAAGTACATCAACACAATCACAACGAAGGCTAAGTGCTATTGTTTACATAATTTTACCTCATTTCTGGTAAGAGCCGAACATCACTGGTTTCGGCTGGAAGAACATCAGTTTCTTTCCTACGTAATTATTACCACTATTGTTATTATTTGGAGACTATCTAACTTCAATTGGCTATGAGTCTATCATTCATAGAGAAGAGTGTTCATCATAAACTTCCTACCCATTGTAACCGGGTCAAACCAGGAAGTGAGACAAACTTTTTAGGTCGATAGAATATCCCCAAATATTAGAGAACTCTATAAAAGACTACGGGCATAAAAGAGATGGACTATGCCCTCATATACAGGATTGGGACTGTCTTGCATCATAATGTTGTGGATTTGCAAGGTTGCATAATGCTTATAGTATAGTATATCTATAATAGTTGTCTAGTTATCCCTGTTGGCGCCCCACCCCTATCTGAGCCTCGAGTTGAGAGTAATTGCGGGTAGGGTGACGTAGTTGTGTTGGCGTCACCAAAAGGGTGACGGGTTTCTAGGCTTGGATTTAGTTGGTTAGTCGAGATACTACAGCCGAGCAAGACGCAGGGGATCTCCCCTGCTGAACGCTGGCTACAATAAATGAAGCTTCTCCCCACGAAGATGCAGTCCTTTATTTATTATTGCTGTTGATGAGACACGAGATGACTGAATGATCTAATTTTCCCCCAGACATAATATGCACTATTTTGATTCCTCATAAAAGGCTAACAATCCGACAGATGGAAAAACCCGGAGATTCAATCCTGCTTAGAAGATATTCATTCCTTAATTTGATCTCTGTCTCCATTCCTCACTTCGACCTTCGAGCAGACTAATTAAAAGTTGTTTTCATCATTCTTTTACACGTCTCACACTGATTTAAAACAACAACAACAACAACATATAAACGAAACTGAATCTGAGATTACTCATTTCCTCATTTAGAAGCAATTCCAGGACGACTGAGATGGGTTTGAAAGCGAATAGTTCACCAGGACAAAGAGCACTCATTACTTCTCTACTAGCCAATCTTTGCTTGTCATAGAGAGAGATGCGCATAGATTGTGCATTAAAGACAATTTCAGTTTCAGTTTTTATTTATCACAAAACGATGGAATGAATGATCTGAAGATGGTGAGAGGTGGGAGAGCGATAGAGAGAATGTCGAGATGTGTACGTATGTATGAGAGATTGGGCAAGAGACAAAGTGGAGACTCATGAGAGAGATAGAGAGAGAGAGGGGGGGGGGGAGAGGAGAAAGTGAGAGAAAGAAAGTATGTGTAAAACAGATGGAGACTTCAAGCCATAATATGAGAGAAAATGCCAGAGAACAAGATGGTAGCGACAATAAAGAGAAGATAATGAGAGGATGTGATGAGAAGCAAGGTGAATGAACTATAAGTGAGAGAAAGAACAATAAATGAGAGAATGAAACAGAGAAAGACAGAGAGAGAGAGAGAGAGAGAGAGAGACCTCGGAGTGTCAACAGAAAGAGTGATGGATGGGTACAATCAATTCATCCACCCATAAACCTCCACGATCTGGCTACAACTGCTCATTATGTACTTAGCGAGTACAAGATATGAAGACAATGTTTTGCTCCAAAGTTAGGCAGACTGTTGTCCAAGAGATCTAAAATGAAAGTTCCTTCAAACAATTGTGAATGATTCATATTTTTGTTTGTTTGCTTGTTTTGTCTGTGGCCTTCAGATATTTCTGCACTGGCTTGCTAAATAACGTATACCTCTCGCTCATTCATGGAAGAACAGCTTTTGTTAAAACTGAGGATATTATTATCTCTCCCATCTTCTTTATGAATTGTCTGTATAAGGTTTGGTGGATTTCATTATCTGAAATACGTGCACTGCCTTGGTGTAGTCAGTCCACCCTGTCCTTTGGTAAACATTTGCCATCCAGTGCTATTTTGACACAAAAACATCCGGCCAAATCTGCATTTACAGAATACTGTTATCGATTATAATGTTACAGCTGAACATGCCAGGCTTTCGAGACAAATCTGCAATGTGTCTTTCTGCTTTTCATAGAATGACTGTTTTTTTTTTTTTTTTCATTTGTGGTAATTGTCTTCTGAGAATCGTTTTTAGGTGATCGTATACCACTGCGAAATGTAAAGTCTGTAAATAAATGGGTCTGGAATGGCCACAGATTAGTTATCAATGCCAGAGTTATTTGTGTTTACTTTGTTTTGTTTCGTGCTAAATAATTACAGACATTTTTTTTTCTCTAACCACAGGTGGATCTGGGTTGGTACAGTCACGGAGAACAACTGGAGCACTGGTACGAGATCATGGAACATCCACACCGTTCTACTGACAACTGGCATCCCATCATCAAAACTGGCAAGATCAACTCATGACCATTTCATTAGTTGTAAACCATATCTTCGGGCCGGCCAGTGATTGGTGGGAAAAGATGGCCACTGAAGACAACCAGAATCCCACCTCTGTTGACTACTTGTTTTGACATATATGTAATTATATCACGATCGCTTATTGTCTTACGTACATGTATGTCGATCCTGGACAAACTACTATAATAATTGATTGATTCAGTGACGGTGGCGTTGTCATGTTTCGCTAGGGTTCAAAGATCCGTCTGAAAACGAGTGATATTCTTTTACTCGCTCACCCCTCTCTTTATGTTCATTCCTCTTGTTCATCAGTGTTTTGTTCTTGAGAGAAAGCAGAGTATGATGTGTATTTTAATTGACATCGATATACCCGTGCCAGAAAAGGCTTGGGGCCAGAAAAGGATTCAGCTATGGATATTTGATGGTTGGTCTGTCATAGTATACAGTATTTTTGCCTGCTACTATTCCACGAATAGGACGTACATTTAGAGAAGGGGTTTTCATTGGGCGTACGAAAGTTTGTCTGATAGTAGCAAATATACCTAAACCACTGTTTTTCTCTCCCCCCCCCCCCTCCACCAACTAATACATCACATACAGAATCTACATTGAGAGGAAGATCATCCTTCTTAATAATGCTTGGAGCTCTTTAGCTTGACTCCTCATTGTGTAAGTAATTTACAATTGATTAAAAATTAGGGGCGGTGATTGAAGCAAATTAAACTTGAACTTCAAGAAATGACAAAACCTATTGGAGATTCCCTTATTGATTATTTACGACCTTTCGGCCTGTACCTCCTAGTGAAGTAGTAATACTTAAAGAAATCCTATATTTCGCCTTAATTTTTACCCTGATCGAAAACTCTAATCCTGATGTTAACCCTTAATCTAGTCCCAATCATAACATGTTAACATTCTTGAAGCCATTGGCCGGTATGGGACATCTCCCTTATTGGAGTCTTAAGTCTAGATCTGGAACTTACAAGGTCTAATTCAATATCCTGAATCAAATCAAACAATGCTATTTGATTGGCAGAGGTGGAAAACCTGATGGCAGTAGGCCGCTGAGTTTATTTTGACCATCTGGTGGCAGTATGCATTGTGGCCGACTATAGCTCTTGAATACTCGTACTGGGTGACTATCAGCAGAGGGTTAGATCTCCAACAGACACTTGGCATGATCGACGCGTCGTGGCCAAACACTTTGCAGGCACTTAATTTCTACTGTCGTTTTTGTTGTTGTGTGTTGTACAGTGTGTGCAGATTACATTCTCCGTGGCAGTTCTAGAAAGTCTCCAAAATAATTCCCATCAAAACATTATGTCTCTGTTGTCATTGTATGGCCATAACGCAGCAAGAATATTGAACAAGACATGCAGACATGGCACAACTCATCATTTCTCTGATGTTGTCCAGGTGATCTTCATTATTCATTGGTGAATAATAGTTCAGAAGTAATCCACGATTCATGGTTATTTTCAAATGGTGGTTTACTACCAGCATCATGGGGATGAAAGAAAGTATGTTCACATATTCTGTTAATTATCAGTTCTCATTATGTTAATGGCAGGAATGTGTATGAATAATGAAAAAAAAAATGCACACATAAGAATGGCTTACTTATCTCCAGAATTAGAATAGTATCTTGGTGATTGTACCATTTATGGAAAAGTGTAGCGAAATGGCGTTGCTAAAGTAATCTACTGCAGATTCATAAAAATTGAGTAGGCAATTGCAGACTTATGGAAAATGACTAAAATTTATGGTACTCTCTGTCACTTATTAAGTGCATCAAATTCTCAATTCGTTTGTGATGGCATTGTTTAGTTACTGATTCAATCTATCTTGTATTAGGTTGTGTAGAGAGTCGTGCTTTGGATCATGCTTTAGGCATTATGATAACATGAGCTAGAAAGTAACAAAAGTAGTCATATATGTCATAAACTGATATTTGGTGTTCCATTTTTATACTGAAAACATACCATTCCAAGAGGTTAGTTGGGAGCTGTGGTTTAGACCACTGAATCCATCTGAAATTGTTATCCCATAAAACAGCAAAAGAGTCGGAGAAGAGTGAATTGGTCCAGACAAGAGTTTTCAGTTTCGTCTGTTTTTCTTAAGTTCAGACTCATCACTGCATCCGTAATCCTGCAAACTGTGGGGAACTATTGCTTTCAGCGGGCTTTCTAAAATTTCTTAACTTTGACTTAGTTCTCTGAAACCTCAGAAACACCCCTCCCCCCCCCCCCCAAAATAAAAACGACAAACATTAAACACAATTGAATTAAAATCACATGTCCATAGCTTTGAATCCTAAAGACAGCCTTAATAAATAAATCTGCCCAAAGTCTTAGATCCCACTTTCTGTGAATAGGGCAGAAATGCTATGTCGATATCGAAGTTTAGTAATGGCTTTCTAAATGCGGTGTCTCTCGTTTCAGTCTATTCCCTGATCCTGAAGGTTTATATTAAGTACAGCTTTGAACTGACCCCTTGTTCTTACATTACTTCCCGCTTCTGTAATCACTGGACCTGTCCAGCCACTAATTATTCTTTGCAACATCCGTTACCATGGTAATGAGGTATAGTTATTCTGCCATTATAATTACGTGCTGGTATATATAGTGCCTCGAATAAAAGGCTCGATGATGACCTTGTGAGGCCAATATTCGGCTGTTACATGTGGACTCAACAAACGTGCAAACAAACACTATACGAACCCAAGCACAGAACTAAAGAAATGTTCTTAGATCAAAAGTGGGATAAGGGCGATTCTGTGGTTTTATTATGAATAAATAGTTTATGATCCTGCAGAGTCATGTTGCCATCTCAAATTACATGAACCTTCCTGTTTTATGACAAACTATATTTAATGAATATAAAGACTTTTTTTGCACAGTGCTCGCCTAGGCTAATGCATTTCATGACAAAAAAGAGAGAGAAAAAGAATTAATTCTCCCCTCTGCCATTTAGCCCTTGTCTCATAAAATTAATTGCGTGCGCATTAATTTTTGCATTGGCCGTGGTATATATATATATATATATATATATATTTTATATTTTGCATTGAATTTCAGGAAGTAAATTTCTGCCTACGCCAGCAGTTTTACTTTGTCCTGCTCCAATCCTCCCACCCTCCCCCCTTCTCTCTCCATCTCTCTCTCCGTCTCTCTCTCTCTCTCTTTCTCTCTCCCACCATCTCCTTGAAATGAAGGGCATCAAAGGATCACGACATTTGTATAATAGATGGCCCTAGGCTTTGTTCATTTTTGGCTTTATCCTATAAATCTTGTTCTTAAAAAAAAAAAAGGTATTATTTCGTCGTCTCAGTTTACAAACATGGTCTATCCAGTTGGACATTGATGAATGTAAAATGATTTTAAAATAGCCCAAAGCTGTGTAGTTGCCGCATGCCACCGACTATAAACAATTTTTCTCGTACATCGTCATCTCAGTGTACACGTGTTCTGTCTGCCCATTTGCTCATAAAGTCACAGCATCATTGACCTTTAGCTGACCGTGTGATCGGTAGCCACTAATCACGAAGCTATTCGTAGACTTAAGATGCGAGAATTCCACTATGTTCAAACGCGCTCCAGAAATTTACTTAGATCTACTAGCTGCTGTACAATAATGTACAATGATCACAATTATCCTCTCAGGGGAGGGAAGACCGTGGCCTAAAGGTTAGCCGTGTGCCTCTATATGACATTGAGTAAAATGCGTTGAGGGTTCGAATCCGCCCAAAGGATAGAGAGGATGTAGAACCTGCCTGCTTTTATTTCAGTGACTTCAAGATCCACAGGCTGCTGGGGTTGGAAGGTCCAACCTTTAGCAAAAAAAACAAAAACAAAAAAAAAAAAACATTAAACATTTCTGCTCATACGAGTTACTTTAATCAGACTTATCATGTATTAAAAGTACCAAGATAATTCTACTCTCTAATGATTGAAAGACGACATGCACACGGATAATTATAGAAATTTACACCTTAAAACAATGCATAAATTGACAAGCAATATTTGTAAATTGATTGAGATGACGATGTCTATGACCTGGTACGATGATTCAAAGTGTAAACTTAATGGAAATATTATATTAGTTCCAGTTGTGCGAAAGTTTACCTATTCCTACCTGTTCCTCCATAACAACATAAGGATCCTAAAATCTATTATTAACTTCTATAATATTACACTTATAAATTGAGTTGAGAATCTACCTTTACTAAACTGGGAACGCGAGTCAATATCTTCAGACAGCTTTTTGTTTTGTTTTGTTTTTTTTATAACAACGTTATAAAGACCCTCAAATCTATTCGGTTTTTTTTTTCCCACTAGATATTCAAGCCGTCTATTGAGATTACAAATACATACTGACAAAGAAGGAAGCGATTTGTGTTGCAAATTGAAACTTAGGGTCATAATATTCGAGGGTTTAACCTCACTACCACGCTTACTTCAAATTCCCCCCCCCCCTCTCTCTCTCTCTCTCTTTCAGTGACTTCTTTTAGTACCACACAATCAAATATTAACTGAGCCAACCAAAAGTTTTTTTTTTGTGGGGCGGGGGGTGGGGGGGGGGGGGCTAATCAGTAATTCAATAACTAGGTCAAACAGTTTTGAAATTATGTCGGCACACTCTTGTGATTCTATATATGACCCTTAAGAGGTTTAATTTTCCTGCGTTCGTGTAGATTTTTGGAAACTTTCAGTAGGTTTTGAAATGCGATTTTTTTTTTTTTTTAATGCTTTGTTTCGATAATTAACCTCATTCAGTCAAATAAACCTACTTGAAAGTGTAATATATGGTGATTTTGTCAGGCCTGCAGAAAATGAGCTATGTTTGCTGCAAACTGTTGTACCATATGCACATTGGAAAGCGTATGGGATTATATTCGTGTTCTAACATGAGAATTTTGTTCATTTATTTGTTTTTGCTTCATTTATTAGTTCATCATTCCTGATGACAAAATATAACACGTTCATTCAGATGGTTCGGATCCATTAGAAGTTATAGATAATGTAGATCAAGTTTGGGTGATATTTTGTGTTTCACTTCATACATGTATATTAGGTTCTGTACACCATGACGTACTTAAGACATACAGATAGTTTATCACTCCAGGAATGTCCAAAGATGTTTAAAGCACTCTGAATAGAGTTCACTAGTATTCTGGGAAATTCCATAGACCATGTCCTTGACCTTAGCTATGCCGTATATTTGCTTCACTTTTTGATTTGACCCTGCTACCGTGGGTAGGAAAATTATGACCAAAACTCTTCGCCGTGAGCCTTTTGAGCCTATATGCCCTCCAAATAATAGAAGTAATGAGTGGTGTTAATTAAATGACACAGGTTAACGCCCGACGTTTTTCTGGGTTGGGTTTTTGCCCAACATCTTGTATTATATTAATTGTAAAACAAATTTTGCAGGCAAATGTCTCTCACTTTTTCTGCTGAGAATAATTTCATCATCTCGATGTTAAATCCAGAGTTGTTCAATAGGACAGCTTTTCAAAGTTTATTACAGCAAAACCTATCAATGTATTTGAAAAGAGAACTCTGTGTGTCTGTGCTGGTGGAGAGTATGCCTTGGAAATCTCTACACTGATTTCTAAAGTGCAGAGAAAAGTTTCAGATGGCGTTTTCGTGATCTGGCATGTTCCGCAACCATTTGTGTTGAAAACTGAAATAAGCGAAACATCACAACATCTTTTCTGTATGACATCAGTAAGAAATGTTGCTCTCTTCTAAGAAAGGGCGTTGTCCTGTAGTTTGCTGTCTGTGAGCAGAGCCATAAATACAAAGACAATTGTATGATGGCTATGATTCTCCACACTTCACAACGCTGTTGTGATATACCACAAGAGCATTGTGAGCGTCTACAATCGAGACTCTTGAGAATATCGTTATCTTCTTCATGGACTCACATGAGTACGATTCTGTCCTTTGTTGTCTTATTATTATGTTACAATACGGTTTCTACAATCAAGCTCAATTATCGACGTATTCATTGTACTGTTGCATTTCTCATGTCATACATAAAACAACATTAGAAACTTTGATTATTCCTTGTGTATTTTGAAGCATTTCTGAACACTGTCACATGACACAGTGACCTGCCTCTAAGTGACTATTCTCCATTAAGTCCTTCATTCCAGGATAATTTTATGCCTCACGTTTTCTGAACTGAATTGTGGAGAATAGGTGAAGTCCTCCAGTAACAATGAGTCTATTGTATGAAAATAAACTATAATGACTTTCAAAAACAATGTTGTTAACCCCACGTTAGATGACTTTCAAAAACAATGTTGTTAACCCCACGTTAGAGTGTCAGATGGCCGATCTGGTTAAATTTGAGTCATTATACTATTCATATTAACGATCCTTTCCAAATAACATAATATACATTTTGTTTATCTAATATCGGCTTTAAGTATAAGCTATTAAAAAGAAAATTACTGTTACTACACAAATCTGAACAATTCAACCAGTTTGTACTTCGTGGGACAAACAAAATTAGGCGTAAAACATATCAGGAGCTGCAGCTGGCAAAACCATAAAGAATAAACTCAAATAAAGACATGGAAAGGGGCCGAAATAGTTAAATACTGATCTTCTGGGGAACAAAACAAAACTTCCTTTGTCTCCAGATACTCATTTTAGGAGGTTATTTCTACAGTAAGGAGACATCCCCTATAGCTGTGGTCTATGGCGACCACTGAGTTGGAGGTCATATTTGAAATCAGTAGAGCAATTAAAAAATGTTAGTGAAAAGATGATTACCCCCCCCCCCCCAGTGATAACGAAACAAACACAACTTTTCAACAAAATGAGCTGATAATTTTTCCCTGTTGGTCCAGAATCGCCAGGAGGGCTCGCCAGATACACGATGGCAACTCCTTTGCTTTTTAAGAATAGTTCATAATTTGCTCTGTGATTGACTTGTAGAAACTTCCCGCCTCTGTCTGGAGGATCCCAGAGTCATACAAATGCTACTGAATATTTCAATGCTAATGTTGTATTCTTACATACTGCTCTGAACAAAGTCATAACAATAACTTGCTGTTGGGAAAATGCTCGATATATATATATATATATATCATCAGCCACAATATCTACTTTATTATGTTTATCAGTATTTTATGAGTTAACACGAAACATCTACTGCCAGATGAAAAGATAAACAAGAAGTATGTTGATGATGACATTGTTGTTGATATTGTTGTTACAGTATATTTGTTGTTGTTGTTGTTGTTATGTCCGTGCAGTGGTCTCTTTCTGTGTCTACGATATACTGTCGTATTTATGTATATTTACATATAAATGGTTTATGAAATTATCAACGGTTTAATGAAATTATTTGTTATCATAATGGATGTACATATGCTATAGGTATGTGAATTTCGGGGGCTCTAACACTAAATCTGCCTCCCCCCCCCCCCCTCCTTGCCCGGCTTCCTAGAAACAGAACGTGTTATTTGCATTTATTCCCTCTTTCTGCAAAGGAATCGTTGTCTTTTCAAAACCACAAAATAGTAGTGATGTTATAATATTACTGTACGGCATTACTATTACAGAAAAGAAACAAAGAAACGTTTGGCCCTTTCAACATCAAATTCTTCTATCTCTGAGATGAAAAAGATCTATAGTAACTTAAGAACACCAAATATCCCTATTGATAACAAGAGTTTGTATTTTTATAACCCAAATTTTAAGAAGAGGATGTGTGGATTTGAAATAATTTATGACACATCAAAAAGACAGAAAACGGGCAGTGAAATGATTAGGTGACATTGCTGTGCCTCATTCAACATGTCATTACAATAAATTGATAAGATAAATGGAAATTATATAATTTAAAATTATGTAATCAAAATTATGAGTGTAACATAGGCAGTGTCATAGTCCAGAGTAACATGATTCTATATGTCAAGTGTTGGGTTCTTTAAGTCTGTCCGTATACTTTCTTAAGTGTCAATTCCATGGACCGCTTTACAAATGAATAAAAACTTGGTAGTGACTACGTCTTCGTGCAGGATTACACCACGTCAAGAATAAAAAATGGAAACGACGCGTCTGTCATATCAGTTTTCGATATTTTTCTGTGTTGATTAAATGTCTCAACTCGCTTTAGAGATAAATACTAACATTAGGGCTGTAGTATGACACATTCACAATTTATAATTAGGAGAATGCTGAATGATAAAGTCTCTAGATTCAGATCTAGTGCCCGAGTCCCTATTGTACATATGGTTATTTCATAAAAAATATCATTATATATATAATATAAATCTATTACATGTACTATAATGTCATGACATATGATGATCATGTCTATTGCGTTACTTCCACCAAAAAATGAACCACGTATGTCCTTCCTCTCTACGACCTCCACCCCCAATCTACCCTGTTCAATCTACGCCACCTCCCAGCCCATTCCCATCCATCCCCCCTCCTCTGCGCCCCCCTCCCCTCATCCACCCCATGGACTAATAATATTACGTACGTTAAATAAAAAAAAAATAAAAAAATTAAGAGAACAAAAACTACTGTTCATACTCCTATTGTGATTACATGGCGTTCTAGACTTGTTGTTATGGGCTCGTCAGCTATAATATCTTTGTTGATGTATTTCATGCATAATGACGCAATATCATGGACTTTTCTGCCAAGCTATATTCAATCTTTTTTGTTTGTTTGTTTTTGTATGTGTGTGTATGGTTTGGGGTTTTGTTTGGCTTTGTTTCGTTTTGTTTTTTTCTTGTTTTTTGTTTGTTTGTCACTTTATTATTATCTTTTTGGGGGGTGGGGGGGTGGGGGGGGGCGGGGTTCTTTCAGAGCTTTCT
>JBCAUA010000013.1:785610-804328 GCA_038406235.1 Peronia verruculata | reverse complement strand
ATTTGGAGCTATCAGATATTAAGTGTGATTTGATCATCCAGATTATTTTTGTTCCATAATTGATTGCCACATTGATTTAATGATCCTGTCCATCTTGCAGAATGGAGTGAAATAAAACATTAGCAATGCTTACTGACTCATGATGGTATTTTACTGATTCTGTCTGTCAAGCTGATTGGCATCCAAGGAAGATATTCTTTAATTTCTTATACTGACTGATAGGAAGCGTTTTTTTTTTTTTTTCTGTTTCACTATAAATATTGTTGAAACTTTAAATGCTTCTCAGGAAGCATGTTTCTGTTGAGTATGGTGGAGAAATTCTTGTTCATAAAGCGCTTGGAGCCTCTACTGTATAGGGATCTACCATATAGGGACAAGTGTTGTGCATGATGTAAATGTTCTCTGTTATTATTTTATAAAAATATAATAGAACTGGCAGACCGACAACTAGCAAAACAATTCAAGAAAAACAAATAACATAGAATTCTATAAACAACTAGATTGTGATGGTCAAATCTCTGCCAAATTTTCGAGCCCGCCTGGCTCTTCGTCAGGGCAATAACGTTATCATCATTTCAGAGATGAATCTAGCAAACACCACTGTTGCTGTACATGTCAGTGTGTGTATGATATTGTCACAGAGGGTCATAACCCTTTGTCCTTTGATCAGATCATCACATGTGACACTTTCTACTAAACTAATATTTTCCGTTTTCTCTCTCGCTGGAGGTTTTCAAATGTTTTTATTGGCTTCTAGTGTCAGATTGTGGTCTGACCAGAACATAGCGTACAAATTATATACATCTGACAATGTCCTGTGAGGAAGAAAAAAGACGTTTCAATTTTTCAGAACACACATGTGATGACAAAAAGACAAGGAACGAAAGTTTATCACCTCCTGTCACGGTATAAGATGTGCATTACTTAATATGTTCAATAACTGTAAAAAGAATTTTCTCTAGAAGGCGGGCAGATTTGATCTTTATCTCATTTTATCTAACCTTATCTCATCTTATCTAATCTGATGTTTATCTTACCTGTGGTGGGCAGTCCTTTAGTGGTAGTATGGACTTGCTGGGTAATTGCCTTGGCCACCGACTTGAATAGTTCCTATCAAATCAGCAAACAGAGAGACAGAGAGAGAGACAGACGTAAGTGATTGTGATACCGATAAACATGAAAAATTTGACAATCAAAATTATTTCATCTGCTCGCAGGGAAAAATTTGACAATCAAAATTATTTCGTCTGCTCGCATCTATCTCATGGCCAGTCGAAATGAGAAGCAAAGTCGCTGTACTACAACCTAGAAATCGGGCTTTGAATGTGATGAGAAGGGTCAGATATTGAATTTTTTTTTTATATTACAAAAATCGAAAGTACCTTCATTTCTAAACGAAACAATAGTGGTCTTACCCTCGACTTATGAATGTATTTTTCCATTAAAATCCAGTTTTTATGAGGTAGGTATGTAGATTTATGCATTTGACCGTTCATTTAAACGATTTTCTCGGTTTTTGGTCATTGCTGGAGGTCCTTCTTTGTCTCTTTAAACTGTAATATCCTTGGCTAGAATAAAGCTAGCTAAGAACTTTTTTCACTGTCTGATAGGGTATGAAATAAGCTTTCACATGATTAAAAAATCTTCATATGGTGAAAAAATCGACATACGTCTCATTTTGCCAGGCTGCAAGACATATTTACATGAGACGGAACAAAATGAAAACAGGTTTTTGTTCAACTGAGCCTATCGGAGAAATCACAATTTTTTCCACTGTGAGAGAAATTATAATTCAAATTTTTTTTGCCCAAAACCATTTTGCACTCATGCAAAAATGTATTTAAGAATTAAAGTTTTGCTCAGATATATTTAAACCTAGACCAAATACCAAAATTGATGAGACTTTGTCATGATGGTGAAGAAAAGTTTGATATTTAGTACAAAAAACACAAACACCACGACTAATCACTGGTACACATGCACTGCTAACTGAGCACTCTTTAACTGAATGGCTACCTTGCTGGCAAATCGTCCAGCTTTGTAGTGCGGGGTCAGATACTTGACCACTGTGTCTGCCAGCTGTTTCATCTGCGTGTTCTCCCTCTGCCTGACCTCTGACACCTGACCTGTCTCCTGTCACAGGAACCAAGCATCACAGTTAACACAAAACTGACACATGCACATGAAAAAAAATAAAAAATAAAAATAAAATTGTCCAAACAAATGAACAAATAAAACTTATCAAAGAAATGTAAATAATATACAAAAAAAAAAAAAAAATGACAAGAAAAAAGGCACTGTCTATAACTGATGTGACAGAGATAATAAAAGGTCATACAGCATAACACCATAATTTATAGTTATGCTGAGGGCACACAGACAGAAAAACAGAGACCTGAAGTGAATAACAAGGGACAAAAAAACAATGTAAAGAAGAAATGGCATAGACAAAGTAATTATAAGTAAACTGTATAATATGAATGTCCTGTACCCAGGGCAAATGAGTTGGAAGTCCCGCCAGGGGATTTCGTGCTATTTTCCCACTCACATACCAACATTTTCTTCTTTCACAAAACGTAAATTTAACCTTTTTTTTTAACCTGAAAAAATAAAAATCCGGGGGTCTGAGTCAGGAATAGTTACAATATCCTTTGTTCACCACCACCCCTCCCCCTTTTCAACTTCTGACTCATTTGGCCTATGTGCAAGACAAATGTTGTGAGCATTGAGACCAGTTCAGTTTCTATGGTGAAACTGGACACTGATTCTGTACGAAGCTGAAATTAGGTTAAGACCTATAGTTGTCTGAGCAAGTTAAAACCAGTAGATTTAAAAAGCTGAATTCAGATTTTTATTGATGCAAGGTATATTTAGAAATGTAAAATTGTTTTCACAAAAAAAGTACAAAAAATTTTTGCCCAAAGCTTGCACATCATTCTATTGTACTTCCTGTTTCATTAATATTGTGCAGAACTTCTACGGCATTAAAATTACACATATTCTATAAAAACTGCGATCACCTAGTAGTCTCGATAAAAGTTGATCAGCCAGCTACAAAAAAGTCTGCAAAAGACCAGAAAATCGGATTTGTAACAAAAGTTGGAGGTCCGACAGCCCTGTATATTTACAAACTATTATAGTGGAGGCAAATCTTCCTCTGGCAGTGGTAGCCCTGAAGGACGTTTCATACCCATGTAAACATTTCTAAAACATTAAAACATACTTATTTAAGGGCTATTATATGCATAATAATAAGTTCATATAGAAGCAAGTCCTTAGATATGGGAGCAAAGAAGATTCACAACTGAATCTGTGTTATATTTTCATGCCTTGAATCCTTTTCTCTGCCAATATTTAGGCCCACATTTCTCTCCTGTCTTAATCTCCAAGAGCCCAGGTAATATTTGAAAGATACATGACTTCAACATCATTAATGAACTTTTTATAACGAACTTCCATAACCGCTACAGTGGGATGCGATAACAGATGGAAGAAGTTCAGAAATTGATTTTCTGTAACCTAAAGAAAATCTCTATCATATAAAATACAACGTTACCCATCTCACAATGAGGCGTATCATTACTTACATCTTTCGAGTCTGAGGTTCAAAACAGAATTTTTTTTTTTTTTTTACAAACCAACCTTAATACAATGTAAACCCACTTTCTACTCGGAGCATAAATATCAAATTTGCAATATCAGGTTAAAACACATCAATGAACCAACCTTGTTGCTGCTGTTGTTGTTGTTGCTGCTGCTGTTGTTGCTATGGTTGTGGTTGTTGACTTTGTGGTTGCTGTCGTGTGTGTGATGACCCTTGTGGCTTCCCCCACCACCAGCACCACCAGCCTCCTGTCTGTGTTTGCCAGCGTTCAGCTCTTGCTTTGGTGCTTTGCTGAGGTAAGAGTCCAGCGTGTTCTGCATGGCTTGTTGCTGGCGGATCAGATCAAGATCACCATGAGTAAAATCATAATGAAATTAATTAACTAAATAGACATGTACATACATCAACAAATAAACAAATAAATAAATAATACACGTAGTAATAATAGCAATAGAGTTAATCAGTTGAGGGCCATCTATCAACACTGTCAGACATGGGAACCTAAACAAAATTTTTCAAGTTTCTATTGGTGTGTGGTCTAGTACTGATTTACTGAATAATAAATAAAAAAAAAAAGATTTGAATAATAAACATTAAAACAACAATAATAAAAGCAAGCATCCTTACATTGCCGTCACTATCAGTTTTTCAATGAGGATCTATCTACCTATTTCTCAAAAGCTACTTTTCCTCGCATCAGTCTTTTCTCCGACCATGGTCATATCATATTATTATAAGTAATAAGTTTTTGTCCACAAATTCAGAACTTTCAGTCAACAACTCTTTTGACAACGTTCCACCGTAAATTGTCAGATGATGTCAGGAACTGAGTGCTACAAACTTCCAGCAGAATAAATTCTGCTCGCCAAAACGAACAGCCAAATGGCAAATCGCGACACTGTGAAAGAGTCTGTTATACTGTCATTTTTTGTCTTTATCATGACAGATTTGTATCCTATTAAAAGCAAAAAATATTCACAGGCTCAGCAAATCTGGTTGGCCAGCAACATCAGCGACAACCAGAAAATCAACCAAACTAAAGTCAGAGGATAAAAGTCACAATGATGCTGATGACAAAAAAGGGTTTGTTCGTCTTTTGTTTGTGATGGGGTTTAACGGCACACCAGCATGATCACAGCTATATTGTGCCAGACAATGTAAGATAGGTTTACACACCAAGAAGAAAAAAGGAAAGACAGAAGACAGGAACAATCATAATAAATACATGAATAGGCACTGTATCAAATCACATGAATAGGTAATATTTCAAATCAACTGAATAGTCACCGCAGTTTATCATAGTAAGACCCAGTTGTGTATGGTTTTTTTTTTCCAGTGAGTCTACAAGAGTTTCACTGAAACATAAATGATTTGTCAAAAGGTAAAATTCTCCAGTGGTCTGCGGTGCATCATCCACAAACTGGTCTACACTTCTTGCTGCTGTTTTATTTTCTGTACACAGAACAGACAACACAGGATGTGCTACACAGTGAAATATGGCATTCCTCAAACTGAGGGGAACGGAGGAATCATCAGCTGTTCGATGGTGCGTAAATGTTTAACACAAATTGTTTGTTTTGAAAGAAGAATTCTGTGTTCATTTAAAAACTGATTTCAGAGTTAAATTTGCTGACATATATTGATTAAAAAATCCCAAAGTGACTTACAAGAAGATGATTTGGGTGATCGGTTGCTGCAATGGAATTCAAGTGAGAAAATGACTGATCAATATCCTAATTTATAATCAATTTTTTTTTGCTTAGGTCATGTCACTAATCGTAATTTTTTAACTTTTACTCAAAATATTTCAGAAAATTTAGCTGTGAATTACATTTCAAATGAACAAAGAAGATTTTTGTGCAGAAACTCAATCTGCATGAAAAATTCAGTCACTACTGAAAAATTCATATTTGCACCAGTTGCCTTAGCTTGATCAGTGCCTGATTTCATCGTGTTACATTTCAATTGTTAATGCTCGTTCCTCACCTCTTCCGAGATTTTCCTTTTCAAGCCATGTTGTTGTTGACCTGATTTTGAAGTGTCCGACACAGCTCTGATAGATTTATGTCGGTCTTTAGATGAATGGCTAGTTTTCTTGCTGGATGCAGAATTCCCAGTAGAAGCTTCTGACTCATGTGGTCGGTCAGTGCTGTCTTTAGTTTTCTCTCCATCTTTGCTACTTTCTTTCACTTCCTCTTCCTTGTTAGACTTTTCTTCTTCCTTCTGTCGTTCAAAGAAATACACAATCTTTGGCTTGGTGGAAAGAGGTGTCTTTTTATCGGAGTTTGTTTCTGGCTTTTTATCAAGGTTATTTAACTTGTTTGGTTTAGAAGTTTCACCGGTTAAATCTATCACCATGGGTTCATCATCATTGATCCGTTGCATTGGCGTTTCATGGTCAGACGTGGTCAAATCTATGAAAGAATGGTCATGTTTTGAGCCATGTTTGTCTTTAGAGACAGAACTATTATCTGTCATGACTGACCACTTGGTGATGTCAGCAATGCCGTCCACTTTGCGACTACTGCCAGAACCTGACCTGCGACAGGCAGTAGAAGAGGTTTGTGATTCTCTGGACTGACCTGTCAAGTGGTTGACGTCACTGGCAGATGACAACGAGCCCACTGTACTCACTCCGAGTAACTGACTAGCTGGCTGGAACGACATGGTGGACGTTGCGTTAGTCGAAGGACGAGACAGACCAACAAGATCAAACAATGTTTGACTGACCGATAATGTCTTGTCATTTGACATTGGCATCAGCTCACTGGCCTTCTGGAAACCTTTCAGTGACGGCCCCTGATTAGCACTGGTCTCCCTTGCCCTGGAACTGTCTCCCTTTCCTTCTAATTCTGCCACAGCTGATGGCTCGAGATCGTTGCTAAAGCAGGTGTGGGCTTCCTTTTTGGCTGTCAAGCGCCGCAGCTCAGCTACTAGCTTTGTGATGGATGACCTGTACAGTGGCGCCATCTTGCTGGAGAGAAATATCTGGTACTCACAGTCCAGTGCACATGATCGTGGCTCATAATCTCTCGCCTTGATGCGGTTTTCATCATTCTCAAATGCTGCCACAAAGTTTTCATACAAGCATTTCTCCAGCATCTCAAAACAGTGTTCTCTGGTCTGGAGTATAAACATTTTTAAAATCTTATGGATGGATGGATGGATGGATGGATGGATGGATGGATGGATGGATGGATGGATGGATGGATGGACGGATGGATGAACGGATGGATTGATGGATGGATGGATGGATGGATGGATGGATGGATGGATGGATGGCTGGGTGGATGGATTTGTGGGTGGGTGGATGGATGGATGAATCGATGGTTAGATGGACAGACAGACAGATGGATGGATGACAGGACTGATGGAAGGACAGATGAATGGAAGGCTGAACAGACAGAATGATGGACAAATCAGCAGTCAGGCTGAATGCTGTTATGCAACCATTATTCTTTTTCTTCCCTTGCATCTTTTATCTGTCATTTACTCTTTTCAATTGTTTCACTACCTCATTGTAATACAATCTATACAGGAATTCACACATGAAGTTTGTCTCCCTTTCTCTCTGTCCCTCGAGATATTCCACCTACCTTGATAGCCAGTTTAGGAATTCTTTGACTTGTGGGATCTCTCAGTGGGCAGAATGGAGACGGCTCATCCATTTCATCTTTCTCTCCTGCCCCACCATCTGATTTCTGATACAAACAAACAAACAAAAAACGCAACAAACTCAGGACATTGTACAAAAAGCCACTGTCTGACAGACAACGCAGGTGCTAAGCAAACAAAAAAAAAAAAGATATCGATCAGCAAAGCTCGAAGACGAGAAAGTGATAATAATGTCAGAACCTATTCATCATTTTCATGGCTCTACACGGCATAGGACAGATTGAAAATAAAAATTAGGCACTTGTCAAAATAAGCCAGCTGGACAAATTATGCTTTTTTTCAGCAGTCAGTGAAATTATAACACAAATTGTTTCTTGTGACAAAATCTTTCTGCGTTCATTCAAAAATGCATTTCAGAAAAAAACTGGCTGAAATATATTGATTAAAAGTCCAAAAGTTGTGATTTCGCGATGTGATCTAAATGAGACTTTATAAGGAGTAACAAAACTGACTGGTTATTTTCTCACTAAATTCAGCTGCAGCAGCAGATCAGCCCCACCGTCTTTTATTGCCAATATCTCAACTTTACGTAAGATCGAATAAAGAGTTCTCCATCAACAGAAACTGAAATGAATAATGTCTAGTGTGAGACAACAACTCCATGTTACCCAGCATCTCATTTCATCATGTTGCAACTCACCTGTCACTTTGAAACCCACAGAAATCCATTTCTCACTCATCACAGATACTTGACTCTCTTTTCCAAAGGACAGCTTTATGTTTCATTTCCATAATTTACTACAAACTATCCACAAGGACAGTCTATGAATCTATCACACACACAAAAAAGTATTACTTAAAATATAACATTTTAAAAGAAATGTGTCTATATCACTATGGCTGTGACTGGTCCCAAAGGCAATGTGAAATCATCATATCTGACACGTTTGATCAGAACTGTACATAAGTCACGCAGAAAGTGAAAAACAAACCAGCAAGCAAAGTGAACGTCTTAAATTCTAAATTCATTGCCGGCAGCAGTCATAGCAAAAAGAATTAGGGTCAAACAAGCGCAATCTACTGTTCATTGTCTTCTACAGTCAGAGTAATTATACACTGTTCCTGTTTTGTGACCGCACCACAGCGCAAGGATAAGGTAAAATAGGTCACAAAACAGAGATATCCGACCTAAAAAATAATGCGACAGACACAAATTCCATCACACCGCCACAAGGACAATTGTCAAGGGTGAGTACCATAGGATCTGTCTTCCCTTGCTTCTACATCAAGCACTGTAAAGTTTAAACTGGTACTAACAATTACGGAAGTTCTAGCGATTTACCAGCTGAAAATCATTCAGAGGGCAAATGTAAGAGAATTGAAAAAGTGAACAAAAAAAAAAAAAACATGATCCTTTTCACGGTTCTCTCCCACGATCTTTGTCTCTCCTGTTTTCTTATTTTCACGCTCGGAGCGATGTTCCAAATAATTCTGAACTTGTGTCCATTCAGCTGCATCAACGACGATTCCAATGAGTCTCTTCACATTCTGTTCTCCCAACTTCTGTTTCTCTAATACTTGTATTTCCCCTATCCCTATTAACAGAACTCTCAAGAAGCATAGGGACTCTGGATAGTTGACACTAAACTGAAAACAGACTGAAATAAATAGCATTCCCACATCAGTGACAAAAACGAAGGCAAAAGACTAGTTTAAAAAAAGGGGGGGGGGGGGAAATGTTCTTTTTCGGCCTATTTTTTATCAGTTAGTAGCAGAGCTTTCCCAGTAGTGAGTCAGGGGCAAGGTAGTCTAAATGTCCCCTCCAACCATTTGATTCAGGAGAAGTGGGGACAACAATGTATATTTATTACTCCAAGGAGCGTGGATAAAGGCCGGAAAAAAGGTTGTATTGTAACAGACCCAAAAAGCAATCAGCACTATGGCTTTCAGCGGCAAACTTCAACTCATCTGTGCACCTGGGCTCGGCCTCTTGTCCTTCCCCCCTCCCTCCTGCCCCAACCCTCAACGACATATGATTGTTTTCAAGGCTATTCAACCTCAGTCGAGGAATATTTTTTTTTTTTTCGTTCTGATATCTCTTTATATTTCATACTATTTTTCCTTTTCTCTTTTTTTTTTTTTTTCTCGGGAGCGTAGATTAAAGGTGGTATATCATATTAAGTTGTAGGAATCAAATCGCTATATTTGTAAAAGTGAACTTCTTTATGCACCTGCAAATTTAAACTTTACAGAACTCCGAGACCTCTGATCGTCCTTTCGCCCCCCGCCCCCCCTCTTTTTTATCCCAAAATGTGACAAAGATACGAATGAAATTGTTTTTCCCCTCCGTTTTTTAATATATCCGGACTGGCTCACTCCTGAAACAGCAAAAAAAAAAAAAAAATGACGGGAACACGTGGTGGGGCCGTGACACGCCCCTGGATTCCCTCTTCACAAATGTTGTGTATTCTACCTATAATTTCTGACATTGTCAAGCTCATTCACGGCTTCTCGCGTGTTAATTAAATAAAAGAAATCTTCCTCTGCTCGGCTGGAAGGCATAAGGGCGCGCTTAAGAACTAGTCATTTTGATTCAACGTGTATCATAACACAGACCTCAGGCTTACGCCCAATCGCGTCCTCATGAAAAATCTATTCAGATACAGCTCGTATTAAACGACTATTTTCTCACAGGATTGAAAAATGTTAAAAGAGAAAAGGATAATACAAAATACAACATTATCTATTGAAGGTGATTGTTTTGAAACTTTTGGAGGCGAGGCTGAAAGCGATTCTGTCGATCATTGAATACAAATAAAGTTCGTTGGGCGCACAGTGTTCTCAGGCGCGATCGCATGCCCGCAAGATGTTTGCCCAGATTATGAGATGGAACTTTGGAGCGCAAACGGCTGCGGGTTCACGGAACGCACCGTTCGACACGACAATAGAGCGAGGGCCGGGACGTTCAACAGTGGGTCCTCGCTCCAGGCCTGGGAAGAGTCTATAAAGAGTCTAACCAGCATATAGTTTTCATTAGAGGAATGTATCTCCAAGCGAAACCAACCCCAGTGCGACCTGGTATAAAAGACAAGAACAATGTCCACATTCATCTACTGACAAATCGCATTTCGACTTACAGTTTACTCTGAGGACTCCACAAAATCTTTCCTCTCATTCAAGGAGGGCCTTCTACCACTCGATAGCCCCTCGAGCTGTGTAGCCTATTCACACCCCTGAGAGAACAGAAATTATTACATTTTCACATTTGCACTCGTGGACATTATACACTCCATTAAAATCTTGTCAATGAATAAACAAAATTCAACGATCTTTGGAATTTACCTTTCGAGAATGTCTTACACATGTTTAAAAGGCTATGGAAAACGGCACCACCTGGGATTTTTGTTTTGTTCCCCAAGTCTATTTGCTAAAGCAGTTTATATTCAAGTTAATAACAAATAATTCATGTACCCAGCTAAGGTTACCATTTTCTTCCCCACAGGGTCGAGCGCCGAGATGTACACTATATTAAGCGAAAGATCCTGTCTCCTCTCCTAAGAAAATATACCCGGAGACATATACGGGGCTTGCGGTCCAGACGTATTTGCCATCTGCGAAATCGCCCTCCAGATTGTTCGCACCCGCTCAAAATGTGTGCTTGATGTGAGTAACAAAATTATATGTCCCATGTAATTATCAGTCAACAGCAAGAAGTGAAGAGATTTCTGCCCTGTCGATGTCCCCCCTTTTTTCGCTATAGGTGTAGCTCTACTGTAGGGCGTGCTTGAAAGACAAACATAATATATTATATGATAATTCTCACTAAGGCAAGAGAAGGCTTGGGTGAACGCCCGTGAATTTTGTCTATGCAAAGGATAGTTGAGGTCAAGGTGGCGCTCGATGTTACAGGGTGCAACTCTTTGCTTTCTCGTGCTTATTTGCAAATACATCTTATCACGTGTACACCTTGCAACAAAAATTAAACCAGAGTCCAGCTATTCTTGGCTCTGACAATTTTTTTCTACAATTTTGTCCAGTAGCTCATTATTTTTGAAAATATATTTTTTATAAATTGAAAGAATAGAGGAAACGGGTGCTTTACTTAATTTCGGTCAGTAAAATTGCTATCCCCTGCTGAATGATGCTGACACGCCTAGTTCTCTACAAATCCAATGGTATTTTTCTTACTTTACGAGGTTCTGAAATTTCGTTTTCAATGACAGTAAATAAACTTCTGACAAATAATGATTTAACTATGGATACGCCGTTGTGATGAGAATATATATATTTTTTTTTAATAATTAAACTGTGGGTGCTATATTCATGTTACTAAATGAACTTGTCCCAACCCGTTAATCTGTGCACGAAACTATCTGAAGATAATAGCTGATGTGCTGTAATAAGTATGAAACACATCGAAACGACTTTGCTAGTTCATTCTGCATCTTTGCTATATTTGGACTGAACAAAAGAGCAACATCAGAAATTTGCTCAGGTGCAATATATAAAAAGTCGGAAACAGTAAAATAATTATTATACTGACATGACCGAAAGATAGTCCCTTTCATCCTTACCACTTGAGCACAAGTAAAGTCAGAACCTCGCGTTATTTCATAATTATTGCCGCCCACTTCATTAGCCCCTTGTTTTCTTAACCACTGCTACATGTTTAAGCGTCTACCATGGACTTTTCTATGATACCACATTTTGCAAAAAGATCACTCTATCATGACGCGGTATTCAAACCAGATGGATATCTTATACACTATTACTTATGCTGAGTTTAAAGATTTTAGAAGAAGAACTTCAGAAGTTCAAAATAACTTAAGAGAGCAAAGGCTAACGTAATTATAGCTCGATGAACATTGCATCGGTTAAAATGACTGCTATTCCAATTTCTTATGTCCTAAAACAAGGCAACTTTACCTTGCTCCACATCCTTAACGGTCCACGCATGATAGTATCGTGTTTTCATATATTTTCATGACATCATAAAAGTTTCTTCAACTATTTCATTTTCTGATGTTGTTAGAGGCATACCCTCTGCTGTGTACATTAAAAGCTCAATCTGTGATATAATTTTATCCTGCTATTACTTGGGATGAGCTGTAATCCAGGTAGCCAGTTCTATTGACCGCGTAGGCTGTAACGGTTGCGCTTTATCTTTTTCTGATATTCTGAATATGAAAGTATGTACTTTGCTTCACATTAATCCTGGAAATTCCACTAGTAATAGTAGTGTGTCTTCATACTACTTCCACTAAGGCCTGGCAATTGATTTTAAACTTTTGCAGAGTTATGTCTTCAGTGTTTGTGACCTGTTGATCACTCAGTTAATTAAAATATCCAGTAAGTGAACCTTAGTAAAAGAAGACTAGACATGCTACGGTCACTGTCTTGTCTGGAAACATAATTATCTATATTGCTTATATCAAAACAACCCCCCCCCCCCCGCTGCTTGTTCTTCCTTTGTGTAAAATTTTACCACATTTAGGCCAGATGGGGCCAAATCTGTCCCACTCTCTTTTTTTCTCCACCTTCCTCCCATTCTTTTCTCAATCACGACAGTTTCTAGCTTTCAGGCGAAGTAGTATCCAAGCATCAGATCTGTAGATGAGACTAGATTTACCTCGATTGGACAAGCAGTACCTACTGCTCTATGATACACTTGGAATTTGAAGTATGAAACTAATATGAATTAAGCCTGCTAGAAAATGTAGTTTTCTTCTGTTGGCCACCAATACTAGCCCACGAACGAGTGTGAAAGAAAACTTAAGTGTTCCATCCCTCGACAGCTGAGAGATGAAGCAAAATACACTTAAGAGGAGATGAAGAACTGCCAAGTGCAGGAAGGAGGTGGAATTAATAAACATACTGTGTAGATAAATCGCCGCCAAGGGCCAATATAACGCCGAGGGCTAAGGGAGGCAGCAAGACTGAAAAAGAAAGGGGACAGAACCGTGAAAATGGTATCGTTGTTGATTATGTACGATAGTTTTAATCCCAGATCTGACACATAAGGTTGCTTGGCAGTCTGGATAGGCAACCACAACGTCTTCTGACAAAATGTCATTCATAAGTTGTATGGATTTTCTTTTCTTATCCTTCAACTACACCTTCACAGCAGACAATGATCAGATCTATCTTACTTGCTTAAAAACTAGAAATAGTTTTCAGCGAGACATACAAGACAAACACCATTGAACATTTTGAAAAGAATAAATTATTGAAGAAAGAAAATACTTGATCTAAGAGCAAATTTAACTGGATTCAAGAATTAAATTGAAGGAACAAAATCCGCCCACAAACTGTTTTTCGGCGTTTTCTCAGCAGAGAGTAAGAGCTGTCCTTTAGGTATTTAGGGCCGATTGAGTCTGGCCTGTCTTACCGCGTTATTACCTGAATCCGTTGACGATTTAAGATCCATCTCCACGACAGCTTAAGTTGAAAAGATACAACAATGGAAGTGAAACGGTATCTGTAAGGTAAATAGACGGAGCCACGATTAGGAACCTCTGAGGATGTGATGTTTGTACAAGGGTTTATCTCTCTCTCTCTCCTCCAAGTGACCACTTGTTTCCAAGCTGCTGGTCACTATGAGGAACATGGTCGAGCCTGCAGCTGGTAAACCACAGGGTGGGAAAGGACATGGGAACGGACGAACGGAGGGAAAAAGCGATAGGGGATGGGAGGACAACTCGTTGCCTGAGAATGAAAGGGTTAAAACTACAATTGATAACTGATTTTTAAAATGAACATTTGAAATTAAATATGTCACTAAATAATTAATTAAGAGCCATGTCTTTATTGACCTATTTATTTGAATTTGTTATGTCCGTTTAGAGATTTACCTGTATATTTAGTGGTTGATAATTTTATTACTCTTACAATCTACACCGCCTTTGCTTTATTTAAGCCTGAGACCAAATGCACAAATATTGGATTCTCATGTCACTTGGCACCCATATCTGCTGAGCAAAAGTAAATAATAACAAGAAGAAGAAAAATTATATTTTTTTGACACACTTTGGACTGATGAAGCGCACTCATTATATCGGTGTCAAAACTGCGATCCTCCACCATCGGTCTTTTGCTTCACCCGTACAACAGCATTCATTACAGAAACACAGACAAAAGATTCTAAGAGCCAAGTGGCCGGGAAAAAAAAATGAATGAACGAACGAATGAGCGACGACACAAACGAATGAGTAAAGGAAATAAATGATTGAATGAATGAATGAATGAATGAATGAAGAAATGTTCTGAAAGACTAACACTAATGGAGAAAAAAAAAAAACGGAGAGGAGGAAACGACGCTGGACATGATTATTATATTAGAACTGAGAAGACTAAGTAGTAGCACAGCAATCCACAGCCGAGATGAAACATACATTAAACAGAAAAATGAATAATTAACTCAATGAAAAGTAGATAAATAAATTATGAATAAACAAATTAATAAATAGAGAAAGAAGTAGATAAATAAATAAAATAGAAAAGACAAAAACAAAATATAATAAAAGAACACCAAAACAATTTTTAAAAATAAAATAAACATAAAATAAAATATAGGCGATGAGTCCTCTAAAAAAAAAAAAAGGCATTTGAAAGACAATGTGAGGAAGAAGTTTTCATGGTATGAAAATTAAATGGTTTAAAAAAACAAAACAAAACAAAACAAAAAACAAACAAACAAACAAACAAACAAACAAAAAATGACTAAAAATGGGATCAGCTGAGATGGCAAGTTCGTGGTCTTCACACGAAAAGAGAGAAAGATGATTAATGATGACAACTTAGCAACCTTTGATGAATTTATAATTTGTATGTTATAGCGAATCATTTATCTCCCTTTCACGCGACTTTGTTCACTGTATCTAAGCTGGTCTGTTACTGTCAAATTCGATTGATTGCAAGAAGTCCTGGATTTTCATATTTCATAACATGATAGGACAATGTTGCTGGCCCGTTTTAAATTGTGCCACTTGTGATATCTGAAGTAGAGGCAAGTCAACATTGCAGATCTCTCTGCCAATATTCTGTTTCATTTTGTACTCTTAAAACAACATCACACCAGCTTAAGAAAAAGATGACCGGACCACTCCATTTTAAACGCAAAGCTGAGCAATTCAGAATGGCTCTGGTTTGCAAATATATTCTTCAGTATTTACAGAGGTACTTAAAATCGACTGCTAACTTTAACTACATCTACTATGCCAATATAAGGACTGTTTTGTTAAGGTATACAGTGTCACATATCGGATGCTTCTCACCAGAGAGCAAGAGACTCTTGCACGGCTATAATGAATACAGGACACAGGTGAATGAGTGTAAAACTGTCACTACTAGTAGTACAATTGCATAATTTCTGCACTTTCAGTCAAGCCGAATCAGAATCTATACTATGCAGAGGTGTATATTGGTCTACAGAAAGCAGATGCACGGACAGGCACACAGACAAAACAGATGGAGATAAATGGCGAGACCGACAAACCGACCGACAATCCGTCCGCCCGTCTGACCGTCCGTCCGTCCGTCATCCCCCCCCCCTCCCCCCCCCCCCCCACACACACACATACACGCAACGCTTGCTAGTAGTCTGCTAGTGTCTGTAAAAGCCTGGTTAAAAACATAAACGTAAACAATAATTATACTCACTATCAACTAATCCTAGCTTTCAAGAACCATGATTTGCTTCATTGATAATTGTATATTCAATTTTGAGCGAAAGTGACTCACTCTGATTCTCCCAGTGCAGTACAAGCCATGGCAGTGAATGTTTGGCTTCAGTCCGCCGAGTCGCCGCCCATAGGCCTGAACAATTTTAAGTTCTACAATCAAGAACATTTCACCACTTTAGATCCTATCCCAGTACTAACAATAAACAGTAACCATTAGCATTGGCGTGACAAAGCATTTATTGCTGTTGTAGTTGCTCTATGGCAAACAGTGAGATAGTATGTTTCAAGCTTTGGTCAAGATCATAAAATGACCTTTTCTGGGAGTGCATCAGTTAAGAACATTATGACTTCTGACGTGATATAAGGAACATGAAAGTCTTTGTCTTTACATCATGGGACACGCTGCCCTGTGAACAATTACGGGTTTATATTGTAGAGTTAATTGATCTGTAAAAACAACAATTAGGAGGGCAAGAAAGAAGAAAGATCAAGTAACTTTATGGGTCAATTTCTGTTCTATCATATTGTGACCAAGCCAGGAGGGGAGACTCACAAAACGTTCATTGTTCCTTCTTGGTAAGAAAGTCTCAGACAACATGGTTTAGATCGATCCCAATAAGTTCTGGGCTCGGTCAGGGCAATGAGCTTTCAGTTTCCCTCGGTTCGAAACCCGGGAACTCAACTGCCATATTATATGCCCCTTCAGAGCCGATAACAGACCCAGGCCACACGGCAACATTATGTCATCAGAGGTATGTGTTTTTTCAATCGGTAGGGAAGGCCATTTAATTTTACAACAGCAGCAACAACAACAAATGATTTTTGCGGACAATAATAATAATAATAATAATAATAAAAACACTGAAAATGAATGTATTGAATGAGAAGAGATCACATGTAGCAGATTGCAGTGACATCATGTGAGTCTTTCATAAAATAACAATAGACATAGAAAGAAGATGGTCACTGTCAATTAAAAAAAAAAAAAAAACATTCAGAACATGGGAGTTATAGTATAACCTCCTGCAAATTGACTGAAAAACAATGGTACATAGCTGGTTTCAATTACGTTATCCACATTGATTCTCTAAATTATGCTTGCATTAAAAAAGACTCTTTGAACCAATATGCAGAATTGAATATCATACTGAAAGACCCATTTTAGCAACACACCTACAATATAAACCTGCTTAGCGAATATAGGTTTCCATAATTTGTCTCCACCAATCCCTGAGATGAAGGGTGACCAGGGGAGGGGTGGAGGGGGGTCGCCCAAAATTCGCACACCCATGCCCAATGGCCTACTTGGTCTTTCCCCAACGTTGCCCCTTTCCACTTCTTGCCGATCTCGGGCCTGTCTCTTTCTCATAAACAGATTCATGAGTTTTTTTTTTTTCCCCGCAGGGACCTCCAATCTGGTTAATGCCGTTTTCATGTAGTTTACATTGACGAAGAGCTTACACATGTAATGCCTTGTAAGTTCCACTTTCTTATGCTTTTCTGTCCAAGATTATCCGCCTGTGTAAGCAGCGTGAGAACCGCCACTGTCTCTGGTTCCTAGATATCTCAGTAGCTGAATCATGCCTAAGCCGTTGCATCAACAAGCGATAGCCACAGACCCAAGGCCGGACCAATATAAAGACCTGATCTCAGACTAGACTGCTAATCTGTAATCTTGATCACTTCTGATCATTTAGAAATCTTTTTAGATATTTCCACACAGCTAGATGATCTTTATGAGCCCTGGTCTGTTGACCTATGACATTTTGATCTGTGGAATGTGAGTTATGAGCGAATAGGTGCATGAACCGACGTTGTCCGAAACACGTTTATCCCAGAATTGACCAATATCATGGTAACACGACAGTACTGTCTGATATGATTATTTTGTTCATTATCATAACACTGCAACTCACAACAGAATGACCACTCTTGTCTAAGCCAAGTCCAATATTCTAATGGGTGTCAGAATTCGCTACAGCTGATTAGACAGCAGATCGATACCTGTGTTCTTCACGTGATAAATTAAACGTTTTATAACTTCTTGTTTGTTTGTATGTCGAATCGCCCTCTTTCATCTACCGAGGTTTATTCCACCAAAGTTCAGTCTCAAAACATTGCTCATAATTATCTCTTTCTATTTTGGTGCTTCCTATCTTCTAAACCTTCATTCTTCCATCCCCCATCTCCTACCCCCTTTTTTTCTCTCTTTTGCAGTTGTATCTTGAAGACGATCGACGAGCAATACTAATTATACTTGTTAGAAAACACTCGTGACTATTGCTGTTTCTTCATACCATTTCCCCCATAATTTCCCACAAAAGAGTCATAGCAGATGCAGGCAATGATCAATTCATTAAACAAAAAGAGCCAGAGTGATTATAACTTTCCCTTAACAACCATTTTTTCCATTGTCGCAGATAACCCCTCACCAGAAGGTCCTGCTAACAGAATAATCATCGGTTTCAAAATGTTAGGAGGTCACAGGCAGGCTCACCAGGGAAAGAACATAATAGAATCATGTTGAAATACACCTTATTATTGATTCCTTTGTCTTTGCTATACTTTGTATAATAGCAGCCAACGCGTTATCATCTCCTCCATGATTTCAGTTATAACACATTTTCGTTTGACTGAAAATAAAGAGAAAAGACCGGAGATCAGGCACGGACATCATGTGAGTCTTTCATAAAATAACAATGGACATAGAAAGAAGAGGGTCACTGTCAATTAAAAAAAAAATCTATCTATCTATCTGTCTGTCTGTCTGTCTGTCTGTCTGTCTGTCTGTCTGTCTATCCATCCATCCATCCATCCA
>JBCAUA010000013.1:759738-772015 GCA_038406235.1 Peronia verruculata | reverse complement strand
TATCTATCTATCTATCTATCTATCTATCTATCTATCTATCTATCTATCTATCTATCTATCTATCTATCTATCAGCACTCTTCAAATTATAAAATGACAAACTTGAAGCAAAACTTTTCCACGTTTGCAAGAGCACAAACGCGAAGAAAACTCGATGCCTAAATGAAAATATTTAAACACATTCTGGTTACATTCGATATGAATTTTAATATTCACACCTCATTAAAACACCGAATGTACACATTCTGCA
Organism: Peronia verruculata; assembly: GCA_038406235.1. Lineage (NCBI taxonomy): Eukaryota > Metazoa > Mollusca > Gastropoda > Systellommatophora > Onchidiidae > Peronia > Peronia verruculata. Next base: position 771,766 of record JBCAUA010000013.1, on the reverse strand, counting down.
AACAAGAAATAAAGGACAAAAGCAAAACGGCATACAGATGCGAGCGGTACATTCTCCAGAAAGTTCTATGTTACAGTCACATTTTTATATTCCACTTAACCAATAATTCTCGGCTCCTTTTTCTTTCCTCCTTACGCACTAAATCATTCATTCATTCACTCACTCGCTCATTTACGCACCCACGCACTCACTCACTCACTCACTCACTCACTCACTCACTCACTTCTCACTCACTCACTCACTCACTCACTCACTCACTCACTCACTCACTCATTCACTCACTCATTCATTCACACAATCGTGATCGCGGCACATTCTAGCCAAACTCACTCTGATTCACAAATAAACCTCCCCTTCTCCTCCCCCCCCCCCTTCCTTTCTTTTTTTCCTTCCCTTTGTCAGATCTAGGGCTGTAAGGAAAAAGGCCAATCTCCCACATAATTACATCCATTTTTAATTTTTCCTGTTCAATTTTTACTTCTTTAACGTTACATTATAATGAAAGGAGGACAGATCTGACAGAAAGGACAAAACCGCAGACATCACAATAAATTTGTAAAAAAAAAAAAATTGTCTGAACTGAAAAAAGCACGTGATCAGCACAATAGTAACAGTTCGTAGCTGCTGCTCCCTCGGCTTTCATTCCTTTCTGCCCCGCGGGTCAGACACTCAAATGTCGACCTGTGAATTTAATCCTAGGTAAAATTGTGTTATTGTTGTTTTCTGTTCCTGCTTTCTCAAATTTTCCAATCCCTCACAGTCATTCAATTCTAACTTTATTTCTTAAATTTCCGTTGGTTATCGCAAAATTGTTTGATCTTATCCGAGTCGCTTCCAAGGGAATTATTTTCATTCGTTCCTATCTATCTCTCCTGCTGTGACAGTATAAATCAAGAGCCCCTAAAACATATTGAAAATAAAACTGGAGAGCAAAAATCAACCAACGGACAAGATAGCGCGTTTTCCAGTGTGAAGAAGCAACACAATAGGAAGATTCAACTTAAAAGGCAACACGGGAGGCAATATCGCAAAAGAACAAACAGCTTAATTTTGATTCATAATGCATTTAAAACAAAAACCGCTTTGACCACACTGTTTCCTTATATGATTTTCGCGACGTGGTGCAGCACAAGCAGCTGCATCAAATGCAAATACTTTCACAAAAGGTTCGCAGGCAAAATCGGCCGTCCTGAAAATTAATTGAATTAACATTTGCTAGGTGACTCTTGAATGCAGCCATTTGTTCCTTTTCTTTGTCGGAGTTAGCGAAGAAACTTTCCGACTGTACACCAAACGTGTTGTGGAGGAAGAACTTCGGCTGAGAAGCCACGCGGCACGGACGTCGGAGTTCAAAGTATCTATTCTGTTTCAATCTTATTCAGTGTTTTAAAGAGAAATATGAACAAAAGAGAAGCAAATACAAGAAACGAAAAGAAAAGAAAACAAAAAGGGGAAAACGGGGCGGGGTGGGTGGGTGTGTTGGGGGGGGGTGCACGCTTCTCACTGGCTAAGGTGACTGAGTTTGTGCGGGGATTGATAGAGGAATATGAGTGATACAGAAGACTCCGTTGAACCGAGGTAAAACTCCGCCCTAGCAATTAGTCCAGAGAGATGTGGCTCCCAGAGGGCGCTGTGAGTACTCTTCTTTCCCTCCCCTCCCTTCCTACCCTCATCCAACCTCCCAAATCTTATCTGAGCCTCACCCTGAGCTCCAGTCTGGCCTTGTGGATGGCGGATAAACAGGCGGCGCCCTAGGAGGTCCCAAGCAGTTGCTCTGCGGCCCCGCGCTGAGAGAAATTGGCTACCGTCACGTGCTGCCAACACAAATGTCAATCATGGCTAAGGGCGCCCATCTTCTGGACATCTTGGGGAGATAGAAAAAGCAAAACACTCACAGGATATCCCCGTGTTCTGAGTAATAAATTTGTCTTAACTGAAGGTAATTCAATCTTGTTAAAAAAAAAAAAAAAAATCCGATTTCGAAGCTGATACTAATAAATAACTAAATAAGAGAGAAAGAATACACAGAAAAAAAAAAAAAAAACATGATTACATAAACACACACAGAAAAGAGCATATTATTGTATATTATCCTACCTATGAGGAAAACTACGAAATGACTAGAATAAGCAAGTTTATCATTAAACTCTGGGGATGAGGCTGAAACCAAGAGCACAAATCTAAAAACAAAATTCGATACCAACCCATGGTTATCTCATTAAGATTTCTCTTTCATCTAAAAAAAAATAGGGGGAAAAGGAGACTGCTCCTGGCCATATGCAATTTTTGCCATGTCAAAGACACACTGCACGGAGGAAACCATTTTACTTAAATGGAGAGTAAACTGCTGAGCAGATGAAGAGGAAAATCGTGGAGCACACGAGCCATTCTCATGCACATGTCCTCGGCATAGGAACGGCGCGTGGATTCTGAGAACCTCATCATTATGAGGCCTGGCATTTACCACAGCACTATATTGGCAGCGCCGACTTTCGCACGTGTGTTTGGGTTCATGTCTTTAAATGCATTGGGTGTGTCTCTAAAGTGCGCACGTCCACTGAGAAAATGGTCACAACAGAGAAGTTTGTGTGTGAATGTGACTGTATGCCTGTGTGTGCTTGTATTTTCAAAAAGTCAAAGGGCCCCTGGATGAAAAAAAAAAACTAACGATTCAACGGGCAGATCTGTCCTGGGCCCTCTTTTGCTGTTACACTCTCTTTCTCTCTGTACCTCCTCCAGTCTATGCATCGCTCCTGTTTATCAAAGGCCAAAACCTGCGGGAGATCATCTCTTGCTTCGGAAGCGACCAGGTGAACGCAGGTGCAGGGCTAGGAAGGTGGTCTAAAAGAATGGCCTCACAAGCAGTGCTTGTTGCTAAAATGGTAGTAGCAAGATCCTTGTTGGGAATTTTTGCGGGAGTACACAGTGAAGGAAGAAGAAGAAAAAGAGTTGGATTCTAGCCCCGGTGTTGGTTTTGTGACTCGTCATCCACCCACCGCCGCTAAAACACCAACTGTGAAAATGGCATTTCTGGAAGTCGAGTTTGTTGACCTCTCAGTGGTGTTCAAACAATCGACTCTAAAGCTATCAAACAGCCAATCTTCACAACAATCGGAAGTTTGGATAGCTGTGCTCAAGTCCCTGACTAGAAAAAAAAAAAAAGTACAATGTGGTATTTTTGCTTGGAACAAACTGTACTTGGCAGTATGCACAGTCACTCGTACAGCAAAGTACTTTCTTGACTCCCAGGACTCCGTGGTGGTTGATTTTCACAGATGTATGCTTAGGTGGAGCTATTCGGTGGGGATAAATCGGTAAAATTATGGATGAAAATATTGCAGTGGACAGATGGCACAAGTATTGTAGAAATCATAGAAACCACAACATCTGAGATGGAAGACATTTCACAGGTCCTGTCCTATTTCAGAACTGGCTAAAATAGATGGGAATTCAGAAGCTAGAGTCAAAGAAAACAAGGCTAAGGACACAGACAAGTATTAGGAATTTTGGTCGGGAGAGGTTGGGGAGGGGGGGGGGTGATAAAGTCGATATGGAGCTAAGGTGACGCATAATAAGCAATATTCCTCTGATGACCTGAGTAATACAGAGAGAGGGTCAGGAGAGAGAAATAGGAAAAAGCAATAAAGGTAGGGTGAAAAAGAGAAAAAGGAAAGAGAGGGTGGAGGAGGGTGTGAAGATCTATGGAGAGAAATGAAGCATATAAGGAAAGAAACATTCTGTCTATCAGATGTTATGACAACAGTCACTGAGAGAGAATAAAATGTAACATCTCAACATTTTGTCTGTGTCGGTCAGTGTACAGCTGGAGTTTCGCTATATGTTCGTAGGCTATTCCAGAGTCAATAATTCTGTGGACAATATTGCAGTAGCGTGGGAAAATGGAACAATATATTCACAGGAGCAACCAGTCAAAAAATGAACATGGCATCATGACATTTTAAAGCCCTCCCGCCGAGGCCTTTTTTTTTTTTTTTAATCTCCTTTATCCTTAACAAGAGAGCAACAACAACAACCACTACATCTAGATCTAGATGATAGACTCTTTGAGAATACCGCCACAGAAAGGCAGTGATTGTCACTAAGGTCCACATATCTGATTCATTAGAGGACGGACGAGTTGTATAATCGTGAAAACAACAACAAAGATCTACACTCCACGGTCATGGACAAAAACTAGGACATGTAAACCCTCCTGCTCACTTATTTTCTTTAGTCTCCTTTATCCATGGCTTCGAGCAGAAAGTCATCTAACAGAAATTTTGACGAATACTGTCACTGAGAGTCTAGAAAAAGACATCCCCTTCTCGGCTAAATACTAACACAGGTGTTACTTTTTTTTTTTTTTCCTTTTGTCCTGTACTGTGGATTTGTAGACCCATAGATTTTGTCTCTCAAATGACAATAATTTGTCCTTTTTGCAAGAAGTTGGCATCTCTCACCTGTCAGATCAGATATGTCCCGATTTTCTTATATTCACACGCCTAAACAGACTTTTTTAAAAAAGTACTTTCTCTGACATTCTTTCTCTACCGCTGAACTGGCAGCGTTCTGTTTTTGACACACAATACAACCTGTCAAACAGCAGTCATCAGTCAACGCCTGAATGCGTTTGAAAAGACTTGATACTGTGGTTTTCCGATGTCTCCTATACACCAACTTGCTCTGATGGGTCCGCAGCTCTAGATATCAGATTAAGTAGGAGAACACCTATAATTTGGAGCTCATACGTATCATAATCACCGCCGTCTTGGAACATTAGCTTGTTTAGACCTACTTTTCATACAATGGTAACATCTTTCTTTCACATCCACCTCCTATGACTGCAGCCAATAGTGAAACAGCCTTCACCACCACATCATTTAGGATACATCCCCTGAGAAGAGGAAGATAATAACTGCATTGAAGTAGTAGGACACGCCCATTATGTCTCTCTTTTTTTTTTTTATGCTTTCTTTTCTTGTTTTTTCTTTAGTCAGGAAGTCAAACTTTCACCTCTCGCGTCCATCAGCCCTAACACTTTAGTAAGCCTGGGATGAGTCACAGTCCCTCAAAAGTGGAAGCTCTTCTAATGGCGAGAACAGAAGATGGGAAATGGGGAACAAAGCTGTCCCTTTTAGTCTGTATGAGCCTAGTTGTAACTCTGGCGTCGAGGGGGGAACCACTCCACTAGGCTCCTATTTCACGAAGTCACCGCCCAAAAGACTCTCCGATTCCCTTGAAATAGCAGGTTTTTCCCTCCTCCCATTTGTTGTAGGTTTTGTTCCGAGACACAACACGGCCTGGGCAGAATATAATTTGAAATGCCGGTATAATAATCCCGTCAGCTTGCTATTGTCACAGACAGGTAAGGGATATTTACTGCTGGATGAGTTTCGGAAAACAGCATCTCTCCCGCAGGGGGAGGCAAAAGGGGAAAATGATCCTGCTCCCAATTTCCATCCCCGGCATTCAGTGGACGGCGCATGTTGCGGTAGATAGTTCTGGTAAAAAGCGATCATCCAATGATCTTTCTGGTGTATTCAATGCAAGGAACGGGGGGAGCCTGTCAAGACTTCAGTAACAGAAGAACACTGAAGAAGAAAAAGAAGAAGAAAAAAAGGAATCTGAATCCACAGGCCGAACGGAGGTCGAGGAAGGAAAATTTAGTGGGAGGGGTAGACAAGGCCAGCTTTTCGTCACGGGAGGACACGGGGTTGTCAGCGGCCTATTCTCCATCCCTGCAGGACGTGGGGATTAGAGCCTGCGTGTCGTTTATGTCAGCTCCGGCATGGGACCCACGACAGCCTTTGTCAATGTTTCTTGACGGGCATTTAGACTCGACCTCACTTTTGTAACACTAATGCCGCTTTGGGTCAATTTCGCCGACCCCCTACAAGCTGGGGATACAAGCCGGAGCAAATGATTGTTTTCTTAAGGAAATGTATCATTTTACAAGTTCAAACACCTTGCTAGCTCTTCGTAAGATTTTCTCGAGGACGTGTTGCTTTAAACGAAATCTTTCTTCCATACAATTACTGTGAATTTTTTTTTTTTTTTTAATGTTAGGGGACGTTGAAATGCGCAAACATTTTGAATAATTATTTGTTCGTGTTGCACAAAAAAAAAAAAAAAAACGGAGGGATTGAAATACTTGTTCTTTTTATGCCCATTCATCCCTCAGAAAATGGCGCAGATAAGAATACAAACAGTCTTTCGGCTGGCAAAGCTGGAAGCGATAATATTATGTCGGTGTCTTTTTCTTTCCTTTGAGAGCGGTGTAAAGCCTAAGATTAGAGCAGATTAATTGCTTATACAGATTACATAGCATTGGTGTCAAGAGGAGATCGACGTGACGCCAGTTAGCAAAAGATATCTCAAGAATTTAATATAATCCCTTCAGTATTATGGTTTTTGTGAGGGAGATGAGCGTATTTATCCGAAAATAGTGTGAAAGTCAAACAGGAGGAAGAGACGCTCGCGCGACACGGATATGTAGGCATATTCACTTGAATATTTGCACGTCTCATATTCATTATAGAAACTCTGTTTGTCTGCCTATAATTATGAAAATTTCTGTTATCAATAGATATCTCATTTGCTCCATGAAAGCTAAGTAATCTTATGTGGGCATAACTACGTAAACATACGATAAGTAAAATCGGGTTATTATGGCTACGATATGTAAAACCGGGTTATTAAGACTGTGGCACTTCTCACCAATGATAGATACTGTGAGTGACAAGTTATGGTATTATAGTACACATTTTTTTGAAACTATTCACAATCGCTACTGACGATATATTGGGGTTGGGGGGAGGGGATGAGTTCTGGGTGACATGAATCTATACATCGCACAATCTGTCTTTTTTCTACATAACTATTTTTAGGTGGGCAACAAGTTTATTCAGCGGTTGAATACATGACATTGTTCTTTATACATCTTTCAACCTCCTGGTGGAGATTTTTGCCATGATACGTTTTACCTAAGGATGCCGTTGGAACTATGTGAGGATTTTCTTCAGAGGCGTGATTCAGAAGAGCTACACTTCGATTCTTCTTAGACTTAAGGTCAGCCGCAAAATAAAACGTTCTATTGTCCGAAGCGATTAGACTCAGTTCCTTATATTCGAATCCCAATTAAATGGAGCAATTAACTGAACGATACAATACTTTCGACTGAAATATAATGTCTTGCACAGCTCTCTGATATATTTTATTAATTTTAATCATTCTTAACTGAGCATTCCTTCAACGAATTTTGACTGAAACGATGTCCAAATTCTCCTCATGACAATACTGAAAGCACTGAAAGAGCCGTTTACGGATTTTTTAGTTCTTACAGCAGTGGAATTGGAAGCACCAATAAAGGTTTCTAATGAGTTAACTGTAACAGTTAAAAGAAAATTTGATATTGTTTTCTTTGCCGCTGATGTAATCTACAAATATTTAGGCAACGGGTGTTTTATTCTTTTAGAGAAATTTGGAAAGTATTAGAGAACTCCACCGGATAAACTTTTCTTTATTTAAGAATGATAAATAGAAAGAGCTGTGAAATAAGTGATATTTTCCTGTCTATGTAGCAATGGGCATTTCTTGAAAGAATAAATGTGTCATTTGGTGGTGTCGATCGAATTATAGTGACAAGGTATACAAAAACAGGTGTCCGGCCGCTGATACTAATTATCATAGAAACTACTAGCACTAGCAGTCTGGTGTTAGGATATGGTTCGCAGAGGCCTACGTAAGGCCTTCCCTTTGCAAGCGATTAAACAGACTTCCTGAAATATAATGTGAGAGTTTGGGTTTGCAGTCAGCGGTCTTTATAATGGCCTAAAATTAATGTGCTCTTCACACAGATGATCATTTTCTCTGTGACTTATCGGAAAGCAACAGACCTGATCGCCACATGAACTGACAAAGCCGCTCATCAGCTGATGTCCGCCCGGTCAATTAGTGGACACGCTACTCGCTCAATTAACTTTCCTTAGTCAGTGGGTCCCACGTTTGATTAACACCAAGTGATTCGCTCTCTGTGTTTTTGACGACTAATAATCGCTGGATTGGGGATCTACCGGTCGCTAAGATAATAGGCCTGATTGCTTCGCTCCTTTATAAGCACAATCCAATCGACCGGCAACGAGGGTGGCGTTCTGTCGAAATGGTGTAAAGAGCTTTCTGGGATTCAGCATTGCTTTTACTCGTCTTCTCCCTCTCCTCTTATACTGTTATCATTGTTGTAGCTGCTTCATTATGTTGGCAAGTGCTGATCTGATACCATCTCTCTCTCTCTCTCTCTCTCTTTCTCTTTCTTTCTCTCTCTCTCCCCCCCCCCCCCCCCCCCCCTCTCGCTCGCTCTCATTTAAAGAAAAAAATTTTTTTTTCATTAATTTTTGTCTCTGGCATCGTTCTCTCTTAAGCCGTGTTATCAGTAGGCCGCTCTCTTTTCACAAGTAACACTGTGTTAATATTAATTAAATAAGTCACAGCACTAACAGAAAAAGAAATTACTAACAAAAACTGAGGATGGTGGTTAAAAATCTCGAATGAAATTGCTCAATGGTAGATATTTGTTGTTCTTATTTAGTTTGCTGTGATAAAATAAGCGCTTATTTGTTTGTTAGTCTATTTATCAGTTTATTTCTTATTTCTTATTTCTTTGTTTGGTTGTGCGTTTCCTTTTTTTTTTTTTTTAATCTTTTTATCTATCTTTGTGTCCATCAACTGATCTGTCCATTCTCTAATGATGTGGCTAGTGGCGACTCTGATGAAGATAAACCTAGCGAGGGCATCAGAGGTGGTCGGATTGTGGGTTGCAAGTATACTATAGGCCTATGTCCTGAAGGGTGAAACACAAAAACAGTCTGGTACAAAAACAAAAACAAAAGAAAAAACACACACACAATCCTAACGGACATTTAATTCCTTTAAAAAGGAAATATCCATGTAAATAAGAGAACAAAGAGATATAATAAAACAACAATAACAAAAAAAAAAAAAAAATGGAATTCAAACTCTTGTGCATGCAAAGAGTATTTATGGGAAACTGGCACACATCAACAGAGGAAAGAAGCAACATGCTATATTGTTGTGACAGAAATATCCTGTTCTGTTCACTTTCCCGTTTTTAATGCCTGCAGCTTGCAGCTCGCAGTTGTCCTAGGTATTTTGTTTCCAACATGTTGTCAGCTGATGATTCTGCACTTTGAAAGGGAAGAAACTTCTGGTGATTCTTTTATTTGCTAAAACTAATAAAACTTTGGCGCAAGCATTTGAGGAGTGGAAATGCAAACAGTAAGAACTGATGATATTCATAATGTGAGAAAATTGCAGTTCTTTGTTTCACCCCTTGTGTTTTGGTGTCGATGAAACTAAACTTTGGGCGTGTTTTATAAATATTTCAGTTCTTTTTCTGGAACAATGAAGGAATAGACAGCCCAAGGCTGCAATGTAAATATGAGAAAATGCAAAATATAAAATAAGTAAATAAATAAATAAATAGATAAATAAATAAATGAAAAGTGAATAAATAAATAATAAACGATAAAGTAATAATATGTGCATACATAAATAAACACTACACAAATAAATGATGAACAAGTAAATAATAAATAAATAAATACATTTTAAAAATCGAGTTAGTAACATAACAAAGCCTTTCTATTCCTTATTCAAAAGATAAGTAATCTCTTCATCAGCTGTAAGTAGGCAATGTAACACGACAACAGTGGCAACAGTTACAACGGCTGAGTAAAAGCAGCGGTGCATGAGAACGGTGATAATGACCATATCAATCGCGAGCAACACCATAAAGTATGGTAGCACCAGATGCAGCAAGAAACAGCAATATTGCAACACTGTCACAGTAGCAGCAGCGATGGCAAACAACTATAACAATAGCACAATTGCCTCAGTATCAGTGTGGAACCATTGATATGTTTCTGTCCTTACAGTGCCGAGATTGCTACGGCATACGTTGTGCCAGTTAACATAGATCAGACTATAAATGCCTCTGCGCGATGTTACGATTCGATAATGAAAAGCAGCTGCTATCGAAAAATTGTAGGCTCGACTGATTATCTCGAACAATCCATGTTAACTTTGTCAACAACATTACACTGGGTCATTTTTTATTCCCTTATAGCCACGGATTTTCACAGAAAATTCTACGTCACTTAACGTGTAATGAGTGTTTTTTGGTCTCCACATTTCTCTAACCTGATGATAGCATAATATGAGTCAGACAATTAGGCTCAACTGGAGAAACGACAGGAAATACAGTCATAAATGACAACCGAGAATACAATAATTATTGAGGGAGGGGAAAGGGGAGGGCTGGCAGACAGATGGAATAGCTCCCAGAAAATAAGAGAGGAAAAGGGAGAGGGAAAGAGAGGACGAAAAGATAAAGAGATTTAGTAATTGATGAAAAAAGGTGAGAGGAAAAAAGCCACCGAAATGATCAATGTAGAAAAAAAAAAAAAAAAGAGAAAGGGAGTCGCATTTTATGTTTCAACCTGAGGGTGGAGGAGGTAGACGAAAGAGAGGGAGGAGGAAAGAAAAGACATCCCCTGTTCATCTCGCACGCCCGACCGCTAATTACAGGCACGGCAATTACCCGCTATTCTACAGCACCTTGATTAGAAATATTGATGCCTACAAATAAGGCGGCGGGCCGCAGCGCTGAGGCAATAACTGACAAACGAAGAGACTTGGCGCAAATTATGGACTGCTCACCGGATAAAACATGTGATTTTCGCCCGGCTGAGGCGTGTAAAGTGACGCGCACAAATTATGAATGCTAATCATGAATGGAATCAAGGGGGGAGACAACTTCTCCGTCAGTCCACGGGTTTATGACATTAGGTAATTTGATGCATCCCTACATGTGATGACCACTTCTATTGTAATATTTGCCAGCGTAAAAAAAAAAAAAATAAAGTGGCCCATGTTTAAATAGATGATGTGGTTGGAAGGAGGCCAGGGAAAAGAGTGCAAGCGTGTGAAAGTGCTGGTAAAGGGTGGGGCAAAAGGAGAAGAGTGTAAAGAGAGAATAAAGGTCCAGAGGGGAAGATGAAGTAGAATTAGTGCAGAGGCCGAAAGAAGAGAGCATTCGATCTGTTAGTTTGTGCCCGGATGGGCCTTTTTGTGGTTTTCTCTTTTCACCTCGGCATCGATGTTTCGGCAGAAATTATGACTTTATTCCTCAGACGTTTGTGTACTCTGTTTAACAGAACTGATATTATAAATACTGCAACGGCGCATAAACGGCGTTTTCGATCGGCTGAGTTTCCCATTGTATTTCCTTACAGGAATATCCAGTATATCATTTGGCTGGATGAAGGAATAATAGGGTTTCGTGTGACCTATCTCAGCACTGTAATGAGGAATTATTCTCTCTCATGTTTTATTTCTCACGTCCATACTCAGCAACAATCTGTCTCATACTCAAACTCGTTGTTTGGATATACCCCCCTTCCCGCCCCCTTCTTTTTTTTTCCAATTCTTTATACAGTGGCGCGTTAGCTCAGTGATTTGAGCTGCAGCCTGTGGAAGCAAAGGTCGGGGGTTCGAATCGCAATGGTTGCATGTTGTATCCTATGAAAGATACTTAACACACAAACACACAATTTTCCTCAGCCCATCCATCTGTAAAACGGGTACCTGATATATATCGGGGAAAGTACAATGGCGCTGCACTGCGGCGACGCGGTCTGAAATGGTCATAATAACGTTGTCTATAGAAATGGTATACAAAGGGATAATTATTTTTATCCTGGAGTTAATACAAACACTGTGGTCTCACACAAGATCTCTCGTTTGAAGAACGGTTACCACAACAACGACGGCTATAACAACAATTACAATGGCAACAATCAAGATAACAACAAGGATGACGTATGTAACAAGAGCAATAATAATGACGACGACGGCAATAATACGGGCAACAAGTTATATATACACACACACACACACACACACACACACACACACACACACACACACACACACACACACACACACACACACA
>JBCAUA010000013.1:727457-740054 GCA_038406235.1 Peronia verruculata | reverse complement strand
TGTGTGTGTGCGTGCGTGCGTGCGTGCGTGCGTGCGTGCGTGCGTGTGTGTGTGTGTGTGTGTGTGTGTGTGTGTGTAAAATCCTCTGCAGTATGAAACAGATCAATAACTTGTCAATATGATAAAATACCAAAGCGGTCTATAAGTAGTCACTGAGAAGAAACAAAGAGAAAAGTATAAAGAGTGAAAACAGTTGAAACAACAACAAAGAAAAACAATCAATTGCAAGAGAGAAAGAGAGAAACGTTGATTTAAAACTACCTTTCAGAGAGCGACCCTGCACTCGAATCTCACAGTGGCTACTCATTCCGAGCTGTGAAAGGCACAGACGGGCTGAGAGATAGATTTTGTTTCACAAGAGGTCATCCAGCAGACACCTCTCGCTAACGATGCCAGGGGAAACGATGGAGCCTGAGAGCTCCCTGTCCTGAATATAGCGCTGAAAGCTGGCTGGTACAAGACGCAGCTGCCGACGTATCTCTGAAGCATCTTCCTCTCCTAGATGTCCACTCCAGCGGACAGTGATGACCCCCATAGTGGGGTCCGGTGGGTGTGAATGTTCCCGCTGTATCAAACGAGCCCGGACATCGCATCACTCACGGCCACGTTCAGAGAAAAAGAGATGTCCGACATGTCAGTCACTTACTACACAAAAAGAACACCAGACTCCTGTTCCTATAGTACAGGGAACGCTCGACAGTTTTCACATCCACGCTCAGGAAACCGGATTGGATATCATTTTCTTTCCTCTCATGAAAGGATCAACTGTCCGACCCCCACACCCTTTTAAAAACTATCCCTTTTCCACCCCCACTCCCACCCCCTTTTCCACATCCCTCTCCCTCCCCTTTTTCTTTTCTTTCAGGAATGGAGAGCGCAAAAAAATCTGATTTCATACAAGCAGAAAATAAAAAAAAAGTACACATAATTACAATATATTTTTGTGTGCAGCAATCACAGATCCAATTCACCAAATTACTTTTATCTACTGGACTTTTTTTCTTCTCTCGAAAAATAAGGCCTATCAGAGAACAGCTGATATTATATGCGATCTCAAAATACCTGTGCCATATTCATTAAGCTTTCTGTATACAATCATCAAGCTTTCTGTATACCTTTTGGAGCTCATGGTTGATTTCATCAATAGTTATACTTTGATCTTTTATTGCTTTGTTGTTGATGCTGTAATATTAGTGTTCAAAGAAAATTAAAAAAAAAAACACTTTAAAAAAACCGGATTAGCCAGAGTTGTAAAATCACAAGCAGTAAAAACAACTGAAAGCATTTTAAAAGGGAATCAGATCCCCCCTTTTTTTATATCATGTAATAAATTATATTTTGTGAATGACAGTGTCGACCACAAGAGGGGCGTGTTGCCATGATATTTATTTTAGAATAGGTTATAACATGACACTGTTTCCATATTTCAGATACTGTGTAGCAGAGACGTGTGCTCATACGAAAACAACAGTTATCAATGCATTATGAGCTTATTCCAGACACAGCAATCACTGGCGTAAAACTATGTCCTTTTGAGGGATGCGTCAAATAGAGCTGACACATGATTTGCTCTCCTAACGTAGTCATCATATTATACTCGTTGATTTCCCAACGATAAAGGGCACTTCTGTTGTTCGTTATGCTATTTCGGTATGATGAAATCACAGTTTGCATCCCACATCAAGCTAGGATCTTTGGGCCATATCTGCAGAAAGCCTCTCAAAAAAATCGACAAACGATTAACGGCATCCGAAATAGCGTTTAGCGTGTTCGAGCGAAAGAAAACCAAACTAGCGGCGTCTACCTTGTCATTTCCGAGTTTACTTGGGAGAAAATTATAGGCAAAACGCCTTTTATGGATGGCGGGGATTTGCTTTCCGCTTTACAAATCTCTCTGTACCACGACACATGATGCAGGCTAATATGACATTTGTATTAAGTTGTAAGCTTTTTCTTTTTCAAATAAGAAATCCTAAGCGACTGAAAACTTTAACCCGGATCCGAAGAGCTTGTTAGATATCGTCTTCGGCTCATCTAAATCTTGCATCTAAAAAAGTGGACATTTAAAAATACATTTTTCCCCGTAGTCGCGGCATCTTTCTGCGTTCTGTGCTCCGTGTGGTTAAATCCAATCAAGACGGCATCTTCGCGGTCGGCCTGGCGTAAAATTCTCAGTTGCCGAGTCTAATGCAAGCCATTAGGAAGAAAGTAGGTGTTTTAGAGAAAATAAGATTTAATCTTGCATTTCTTTCGCTGATCAATTTAACATCACACGGAAACGCAATTTTAGATAATGGTTGGTCTAATGCCACAATACCGCGAGGTTTTAGGTTGCGAGCTTAAGTATTGATATTTGTGGCTCGAATAGTATTAAGACGAAGATGTTTGCAAGCTCCATATTTTCCTTCGCCAGTTTTTCATTTGTTAGTTTGATCTATTTTGTTATTTCTGCCTGTGTGGTGAATATCCTTGCGTCCCCCCCCCTATTTCTATAGCCATTTCAGTCTGAATCCCCTTGTTCCTATTTCTTGATTGCAAATAAACCAACTGCAGAGATATTTCATCACCGATTGTCCAGCATCAGAAGAAATAGGCACTGGCTAGCTGGACTTAAGTCCGTAACGTCTTGATGAAATTCAAGCCGGACTTCTGTCAGTACCAACCGATCGAGGCTCCATAATATAGTCGAATGATTCAAAATCCGATGAAAAATGATGACGTAATAGGCCCAAACAGACATGAAGACTAGTCGAACTTAATTACCATGAGACACTTCCACGTGTTTTCCATTGTATCCGCAGGACATGCGCACGTAAACTTTTAAGGTGGGGATATAGTGACAAAAAAGACATTTACAATGTTTATAGATCTAATAGTAATAACAATGAAAACAAATACTAGCCACAATGACAAGAAAATAATCCAACAATTATATTTATAACAATACATAATTATAATACTCAAAACAAGAAAAAAAAAAAACATTGAAAGAAAGAAAACAGAAAGAAAGAGCGACAGAAGGAACGAAAAAAGAGAATTAGGAACATAAGAAAAGAACAGGAGAAATAGAAAACAGACAATCGACTTTAATTTTATATATACACAATTCAATTATCTATATATCCTCCTTATCATCTGTTCCATAAATGCTGTAATATAATACTATAATGCACTATGTCTGATTGCGATTCAATTACAGAGGAATGTGATAATCTTCACGATAATAATAATAATAATAATAATAATAATAATAATAAAACTGCAAAAGTCTTTAAGAGCAATGATAACATTGGCGATGATGGCCATCATGATGAGTGCGGTGATGACAAACAGATGGAAATGTAAGGAAAATGAGTTCGGAAGGGAGGGGAGAAGGGGGTGGGGGAAGGGGAAGGTTTATTCATTAAGAGCAGATTTAATAATATGGAAATAAGAGTGGTCTTGTGCGAACGGCGAGGGCTCACTCTGCACAAAGAGCCTTCTTCAGCAGTCCAAATGCGGAAAGATAGTATCGGCTTTGGATGACTTATTGAATTATTTATGCCGGGGATGTGCTCCCTTAACGGTAAACTTGATCCGGTGAAATCGAGCAACTTAATGGATACCTGGATGGAATTTCTGCTCTTTTGATAGATCCGTTTCCGAGCTGCTCTGCTGCGGATCTGCTTACAGAAATGCATGTCTCTATGTGGATAATAAGGCGGATGTATTAAAGTTTCAAGGATCAACATAGAAGGGGAAAGGGAGGTGAAAACTGAAGCGTATTTCTGCACATGCAGATCTGGTGCAAAAATACGTCAGACTGAACTTAAATAAGAGCAGATAAAAAATTTCCGACGATTGTTATTTCTCATTACTTACATACCCCTTCCTCCTTTCCTTCATACTACACGTCGTATCCTCCTTGGCTTATAACGTTCAAAATGCACAGATGGACGAGGATGTATAGGCAGATAGATGGCTGACTGGATGGGTTGATGGAAGGACGGACGAATGGATGGATGGACGGGTGGAACGATGGATGGATGAATGGATGGAGGATGGGTGGATGGATGGATGATGGGAGAGAGGAATGGATCAATGGAAGGATGAATATAAGGAAGCATGCATGAATAGATGAATGGATAGTTAAATGGATAAGTGGATAGATGGTTGAATGGATGGCGGATGGATGGATGGATAAATGGATGGATGGATGGATGGATGGATAGAAAAAAGAAAGCATGGACGAACGGTCGAAGAAAACGGTAAATTGATTAAAATTATATATGAATAACATAAGCAATGCCACTAAAATTTTTTTTTTCTTTTTGCAGAACCTTTACCTATCCAAAATAAAACATGTTTGCGAGTGACATGCAAAGACAATATGCTCCTCGCTTACAAAATACTGCCGTGTAGGCATTGTCAGACAATGCGCGATGGCCTCCTGTCCATTATCATGCACTGACAGAGCAGATAAGAGCACTGACTGACACCGGCCCTTCCTTGCTCATACACAAAGCTGACTGCTGGTTGACAACGCTGTCATCCATTTTCTCACCCAAGGGGAAAACAAAGGGACTCGCGACTTTGAAGGGGCAATGGCAGATATGCCATTGTTCTGAAAGGGCTTATTCTCCGGGAATAACTTTATAATGTTCGTGTCTCCATCGGACACTAATCTCCCTGGCGAAATAACAAAACACCATCGTCAACATGGAGGGGAAAAAAGAGTGGAGACGGATTAAGAATAAAACATAAGAGAAAGGGAGACAAAAAACGGTGAACATGCTTTAGGCTTTATGTGTAAACTGAGTTAGGGCATGGGAAAAGCAGCCCTGGACAATGAAGGTGTTGAATTTCCTCACGTTTTGTACAGTTCTGAAATGTCAGTCGTACGTTTCTATAGCTATTTTCAAATGAGCAAAAGCAGGTTTAATACAGGTATACGGTATCATATAAACATTCATACGTATCTATAAAGCGCAAAACATTTATCCCCGGGCAGGCTTTTTTCCCCGTGAAATCTCCGAGGAATAAGTGAAGATGGAGAGGCATCAACAGTGAGATATATGATTCTCTTCTCAATCACCAAATTATTTTCTGTGACAGAGAAATGTTGGCGATAAATTTCATGCCTGTAAATGGATTACAAATACATCATTTATTTGGTCTATTTTTGCTCTGTTCACTTCACTTGCCACTCGTTGATCTCACTGCAGATCCAGCTGTGAATAGTGTTACTGCCAATGAATACGTTTATACGTTTTTACAGTCCGTTTGAGCCCAGAAACTGAAATTTAATACGCATGTAAATAGAAAAGCCTTTAAATATTTATGAATGTGACACGGTATCATGTAAGTTGAAGTTCTATCTTCAGAAAATCAAGACGGTAATCACAACTTTTGTCAGTCTCCAACGGAGCTGTTTTCTTTCGATTGGGAAATTCTATATTCGCGCAAACAGCCAAGCCTGACAAATCTTTATGCACCATATGATTTCATATCAGATGATGATGAGAAAAATCAGAACGAAGTAGTAAATGTCTAGGACCGGACTGACTGGCAGTGGATGGATGGATGGATGGATGGATGGATGGATGGATGGATGGATGGATGGATGGATGGGTGGACGGATTGACTGGATGGATGTGAAAGATGAATGAAGAGATGGATGGGTATATGGGTGGATGAATGAATGAATGGATGGAAGAATGGATGGATGGATGGATGAATGGATGAATGAGTGGACGCATGAGTAAATGAATGAATGAATACACCATTGAACACTGTCTTGCGCGCAGGTATGTCACACGAATAAAGAACCATCGTAATCCTGGAGTCTTTGAATTGATCATCTTCTTCTTCGCATGTATTATTTGTTCCCACGCCTATTCAATGAGCTATATGACAGCCCGCCCACAGTTACAATCACATGGTTCTACAATGAAAAACTACTGAATACAGGTACAGCGACAGGAGTAAGACCATAGTTAGTTGGCAAAATGCAACAAAGTTAAAACAAAAGCTGCCATGTCGTCAAGTAGCAATCATTCACAGCATCTGGGTCCAACTGAGAACTACTTAACTGTGTCTCACTAAAGCTTCATCAATTTTTGGTCTTTTACTGATTTGGACTGTGAACACCCAAGAGTAACTCTGGTTTAAGAAGGCTGGAGAACAGAGATTGAAGAGAACTAAATAAGAAGGGCAAAGAAAAAAGGAAGATTGTGTAGAACTGGAAAGGGAGAAAAATGTGTAAATATGTTCCAATGTGCTGAGGGGCTGTATTGTATGGGAAGAATAGACGTGCAATACAAATTAGAGAAAACGGAAAGGCTGGGTAAACACAATAGACTGTAAAGTATTTAAAACTTGTACTGTGCGGGAATCGGCGCTATACAAATGAGACACAACAAGATGTAGGCTAATCAGGCGCATTTCAAATCGAGGTGACTGGAGATATCGCGAATTATCGAACGAATTTTTAAGGCACTAAATTAATGCCACGTTACTATTGTTACTGTTATTTATTGTTATTATTGTCATCATTACCACTATTTTTATCATTGCTATTATTATTTATTGCTACCACTACTACGAATACAACTATATATTATTATTATTAAATATAATTCGATCAATTGTATGCTTCGTACTGGGCCTATTGAACAGCCAATTTACCACAGTTGAATTTCTTCACCAAGGCTCCCGAATTCGGTGATTTTTTTAGGTGCTGAAGCCAACCAGCAGATATCATGCCACCTAAGGTCAAAATCCAATACAGATCGCTGGGCCACCGGGCAAGTGGAGGGTGAAATTGATCCCGTTTTAAAAAAGCGTTGGACAAACACAGCTTTATATATTTTTTGTGTAGTCCGGGATATTCGCCAGTCAACTAATGAGCATTTCAAAGCCTGTAAGCAAACACGATATCACTTTCCACCGACTTGCCCACCGGGGGAGAGAAAAACGGTGAACAGGGTAGTCAAACAATTACTGCGATTGCTAGTATGACACTTCCTCAAACTCGTAACTTTAAACGCCGCTAGCTTTCCCGCCTGGCTTCAGTCTCTCCAAACTTCCAAATGCAGTGAGGTTCTTTGCGAAGCAAGGCAACCACACCTAGGGTAAGTACCTGGCTGCTAGTTTGCACACATGTTATCAAATTAAGATTAGCGTGCGCGCGACCCGTCTAAAATCAAATGAGAAACGGCTCCTGAAAGGAAGGACAACACTGTATAAGCAGCTAAAGCGGTTAAATGAATGCCCGGTTTGTTACAAAGATAAACATGGTGACACTCAAGTACTTGTGGGTGTCAGAACCTGGCCGGGAATGGAAAGAAGGATAAGAGTGTGACTTTCTCAATTTGTTCTCAGCTGACACGTCAGAAGGTGTTGAAGGAGAGAAGGAGAAAAAAGGGCGGAAGAGGTCAATGAAACAAATTTAACAAAGTGGTCTTTGCAAAAGGCGGAGTGAGAGCACTGGGGGCAAACGAAATAATGAAGGACTTCGCTTCTTGCCTGCCAAACAAGCAGTCGTGTGTGGGGTGAATAATTTTTGAGATCTCCTTGAATTGACAACTAGCCATCCACAGTTGTCTTCAGATACACTTTAGGAGCATCATCCTTCCACGATACTGGGTGCCAAGTAGGTTTACTAATGTGTCCAATCACCATACCATCAACCCTAAATTTGCTCAAACACATGCGAATCAACACGGTAAAGTCACTACGGCAACAAAGTTTCATCAACATCTGGTTTTGGAGAGGGCCCATTTAATGTCTACGGAGGCTCTTGCTAAATTCAAGCAATCCTGGCACTAATGAGCCTGATGCACTCTGTTCAAGACTAACAAAATTTATTATTAGAGGGGGCCGATTTCTCAAGTGGGTAGAAGTTAAGTTAGTCAATATCGAAAAGGGAGAATATAGTTCAATCTTCCTGCCTGCCGTCTCATTATGAGACTTTTAGTTGATGTAATGAATTATCCTAGTTGACAACTATCATAAAATAAAGAATGGACATTTGATAATCTTTCTCTTTTGTCCTCGTCCGAGTTCGAGACACTCAAAAGTTATTATTTCGAAACTTTTTTTTTTTTTGGTTGTTGTTGTTTGTTTGTTTGTTTTTTATTTGGTCCCAGTTCTTTGTTGTGTACCAAAATTATCTGTGACAAATGAATGATAATATGAAAGGCATCAGTCTTTCTGCATGCTTTTATTTCCTTATTTTAAAGGCTGAATGTTATTTTTTGGCATACCTTCTATCTTTCCTTCCTTCCTTCTTTCCTCTTGTTTTCTTTCTTCTTTATTCACCTATTTATTTATTTATTTACTTATTTATTTATTTAGGTCTGTGCTGTGCTGAGTTGGGGTTTAACGACACATCAGCACGATTACGGCTAGATCTCTATTGTGTAAAAACGGTAAGATACGTTTACACGTCAAGAAGAGGAGAGGAAAGAAAGCGGGACAGAAGACAGAAGCAAGGAGAAAGAGAGAGAGAAGAGATGTTTCCCCTGGAATGTCGAGGATGGCACTCCATGAGAGACACCCCACCGATGGCGGGCTTGCACCGCCTGCAGGTGGGAACAGAGAACTTACTTATAAACCCCAGGCCCCCGCGGGGAGTTATAATTTAGGTCCGTGTTAGTGGATGTTAAGATCACTTTTACCAGATTTTATTTATTGTGAAGAATTCGTGCGGTGCATCAGATCTGATCAGACACAGATTGAAAATGTCTCGATCATCAGTGTCTCCCTCTTCCCGATGTTCCTCACATTTCTACAACCACCCATCAAGATGGATTCACCATTCAGTCTAGCCCCCGTCAGCAAGCTTGAGTATTCCGATGCCCCTGTTTTATCTATTGACTCTTCAACCAAAGATGCCACTTCTCCTTGACTTAATATTATAACTTTTTAAACATGTGGCCATTTCACAGCAAAGCAAGATATGTAGGCGTATGAGTACAGTGTTTTTGGTTTGCGTAGGGTCAGATCAGACAGATTTTTTTTTTTTTTTTCATCATACAATAAATGTCAACAGCGTCGCTTGTTTACTTGTGAGTATTCCGGTTCAAGGATATGTCAAACAGGGACATAGAAATGTTGCCCAACTACTTAAATAATAATACTCATAATCGCAATCATAATAACTGTGCGAACAATAAAGTTCAGCCTAGCACTTTTAGTCTTCATTTGTCTAAGTTCAACTGGGATCTCAAGTCCAAATCTGATGCACCCTGGATATATGATGAACCAGTCTGCAGAACTGTTTCTGGCTTTCGGTGCTGCATGCTTTAGCACGTGACTGTTTTACCTTTCTTTTTCATAAGCTTTCATCCCTCTACCAATAGCTTTTCCCCCTTCAGGCCTGTTAGTGGCCATGACTTCCCTATGTTATCCACCGATGTTCATTTTACATTTATAAAAACTAAAACGTTAACAAAAATCGATGAAACTCCGATTTCATTTTCTGGAACCATGTAAACAATTATTACATGTCATCTCAGAAATCAATCTTATATCTCAATTCCCTCATCCCGATTCTCATTTAACCATGTTTTTACAATATGAACACCGAAGGGAAGGATGAGGGGAAGACTAGATGGCTAAGGCACACTTAGAGTATTTGCATATCATTACGGAACTTATTTTTCCCCCGCCAATGTAGACTACATGAAGAGATGAAGTGCTCTTTAATTCGTGTAACATTAAGCTTCTTGTACTCAATGGAGGGGGAAAAAAAAAAAAGGAGTTGGCGGTGGATAAGCACTCTTGTAAACACCGCTGATTCCGACAGATTTCAAAAGCAGACCGGCATTTGAGAAATACTTCACTGAGCTGGGCATATCAATTGTGTTGTCCATGGAGATCTGCAGGCCAAGCGAGAAAAGATAGGTGGCAAATATACAGAGATTGTGTCTAGTGTTAGGTTTTATCGGCCCACACGCAAATATCAATTTGTTTTACTAATCTTGAATTGCTTTTCGGAATTCCTTAGGCAAAAGCTTCTACTTGTGGTCAGTATATTTTTCATTCTTTCGGCTTTTTTTTTTTTTTAAAGAAATCATGTATCATTTATGCCATATTGCAAACTTGAGTGAGACACTCTGGTTAGTCAGCGAGAGAAAACAGGAGCGAGAGCAGGAAACAAAGAGAGAAAGGATAAGGAAAGACAAACAAGAACAGAGAGAGAGAGAGAGAGGAGAGAGAGAGAGAGAGAGAGGTGGAGAGATGTTCTTGACAAAAAATCTTAAGGCTTTTCTTCAGCATACATGCACCAATACTATGCTAGAGCAGGCGATCAAAAAAAAAAAAAAAACATATTTTGCTCTTGTTATTAGAAACCCATTCTGAACACACAATTCGCGTTCAAGCAAAATTTCATTTAAAAGAAACACAGCGATTAAGGGAAAAGACCAAAGAAATTAAGAAAGAAAACTTAAGACCATAGAAAGTAAGAAAGAAAACTTCCACGGAAAGACACTTAAGGACACCTTTCAACACCAGTTTTTTACTTGCTCACATAGTTCCTGTAAGGTTTGGTTTTTAAAGAATACAGGGCAATTCCAGCAAATGCAGACATAATGCCTGTCCCATGTAGTAGGCATTCCATATTGTTAAAGACTCGATCAACAAGCCACAAAGGTTATTTATTTTGTACACACTGAAAGAATGTAACTCGAAATATCATGCCAATGGTCGCTTATTATTTTCCTAGCATCTTGTGACTCTTTCATGACATTTCTCAGAAGCAATTGCCCAAATGATTCCATTCATAAGAACGCATTTATATGGATAGAGAGTGACACGATTATACTAAAAATGATCCACCCCAAACAATGCTAGTCTATCCTCTTAATTATTACATCACCATTATTTCGACCATTCTCTTATTCTACCCACTGAACTATCCTCTTTCTAGATTCATCAACGCTAAGCTTGCACAGAAAAATCGACTTATACCATCTGTATGTTTCACTTCTCATGTGTAAAGTAATAGAAGCCATCGATAATCTCGGGGTCTCTTTCTAAATAAGTAATGTCAGTATTCTCCCCCGTCCATGCTATACAAAAGGATGCCCTGTTTAATGCATTTTTCTGAAAGCCAGACCGTACTCGTTAATAGTAGTGCTAAAATCAGGTTTAAAAAAGAGAAGCATGAAGTTTCGTGAAACAAATATCTTTAACGCACAAAGCAACGCCTCTCATCTCCGATGATTATTAACTTAATTTATATCTGTTCCGTGAAAGCATTATCTACCTATTGTTTTGTTTATTATGTTAGTGGCCCCATCGAATAAAGCTATTATATGCTCTTACTTTAAATTTTCTGTGGTGATGATCCAGCGATAATATGCGGCTTTATGCCAACAGACAACGACGTTGTGTATATACAACTCTTTGATAAACACTTCAAGGAGCTCTCATATCGCTTAGTACATGCTAACTTTTAATACACACGATGGAGACTTCGATTATAATCTTATGCAAAGCCATCGTCGATTATTGCCTCATTACATCTAGCTGGCCCGCTACTAGACTTTATCAAGCGCCAAGAAGTACTTGAACAGTGTCTAACAGGGTGCAAAATTTACTGAAAACGACCTATCGTCATAGTTATTTGAGATCAGATTGCGACTATGTCGTTTAAAAAAAAAAATGCAACAAATTAAGAAACATAGTTATTTATAGCACTGTTAATTAATCAGGAATCCCAAACAACAAAAATTCCGGCTTAGTCGCACAATCTTATGAAATATCGTAAGCACGTTTAACAATATCATAAAGCAAACAAATACATAATAGAACAAAATAGAATGTAAAGATAATTAAGAAACTAACAATTTTTCAGATGTTGCCGACAAACTACGATTATTTAGAGTTTGCATGTCTGTATTTTGAGCTATAATGTATTATTTCACAAACTATTATATTTCAATCTTTCTGTACCTGGGCTATATAGCTATATGCATTCGTATAACCATGCAATCATATATTTACTCCTATTTTAGGAAGACCGTGCAGAGTATACTGAGCATTTTTAGTTACCCTGCAGAAAGAATCATAACATTATGATGTATAATTAACATTGACAGATCTTGAGGTAAACAGTGGCCGTGTAAGCACAGAGGGGAAAAAAAAAAAAATCGATGGCAATTAAAGTGTCGTCTATTTGCTAAGCAAAGATATCAATAGTCCCAGCGAAACAAAAAAAATGGAGAACGGTCGTGGAAGACGTAAGAACTCAAGAATCCTGATATATAAACTGAGAAATAAAAGCATCTTTCTTGGTCATGTTGGGCTAGAGCATTTTTTTTTTTTTTTTTAAATAAGGAAAGCATTTCAGATGAACTAGAGAAGACAGGTGTGCACAATGGTTATTCTTAAATTGAAATATAATCTGATGAATATCTTCTTACAAAATTTTACAATGCCCTTGATAATCCCTAAAAACATCGTCATCAAAAGGCCAAAAGAAATATAAGATAAGGGGGACCACATAGAGAAAGCCGTTCGCCGCTGTCCACTGCAGCGCACTGCCCGAGGCGGTTAAATTAAAAGAATTCCATAAAGAAAAGCGTTGCGTATCACATAAACAAAGCT